>APFE031187239.1:18781-57941 GCA_000404065.3 Pinus taeda
GCTCACAAAAAGATAGAAAAGATAGATCAACACCTTAGAATTCAGCCTCTTCGAGGGGGAAACCTCCTTTACATTACACAAATGAACAATTCTTGGATGATTCCAAATGACAAACCTCCTTTATATATATAGGAGCCTAAGGGGTCACAATATAACCAAGCTAACCTAACAATAATAATATAAAGGCACAAAAATAATGATAGTGGGATTCTATGGGGCACAATAATAACAATAAGGGATACAATGAAAATAGTAATGGGGGAATCACTAGTATTATAAGGACCTAACATTAATTTAGTTAACATGGTATGTTTGCAAGTGGTTGAATGATTAATGAATTTATTAATATGAGTAGGTGTTCAAATGGATTTTTTTTAAGATGATTGTACTAAAATATATGTATTGAGAGAGTTGATATGTAATTGAGTATAGTAGGTGATATTTGTAGTATTATGACTGATGAAAATGAGTTGACTATGGATTATGACATGATTGTTAGTCTTGGTAACAGTTGATTTCAAATTAATAGATATGATTGTCTTGATATTCGAAACATGTGGTTGATATGTGTGAGGATGATGCAGGGAGTTGCATGGTAAGAAAGGTTACCATGAAATATTGAAGAAGGCTTGGGTTAAGCTTTCCTTGGGAACCATGGGGATTGAGTCATGGTGTTTATTATTAGTCTTGTGTTTTTGGTCTTTTGAGCTTGATTTTACGATTTTTTTAATGTCTGGTGCAAGCCCTTGCCACTTTGTTATAGTGCCATATCATTATGGGTGGTCCTCTTCTTGGTTTTTTCTTGTCTTGGGAATTGGTTGGGAAAGAGGAAAGTTGATGGAGCTCAGGGAGATCTTTGTGTTACCCAAAAGATAATGTAACATTAAGATGCATCTCAGTGCATGAGTAAGTGTAGCAGAAGGTAAGGCTATGATAGTCGGTTGGAATGAGTATGTCCATTGTGGTAAATGGACAGTAGCAGTATGGTCATGATAAAGGTAACAAAAAAGGTAGAGTAAATGGATCAGAGGTGTCATATGGTTTGACTATGTTGGGAACTATTTCTCTCAATGCCTGTGCATAAATAAGGAATTTCTCTTAACCTAGGCCTTATGTTATCTGGTAATTATTTTTTGATCATGATTATGTTGAAGTTTATATATTTATACATGTATGAATGTATGTCGTTGTCTGACAGGATCATGATTGTTTTATGCTAATGTTTATATATGTATGTATGTATCCATATATCTATGTTACTGTCTAACAGGGTTGTCAGGGATCATTCTTATGGAGGAATGATTGCTTATGCAAGAGAACGACATGAAGAGGTTCTTGGTCTTACGAGGAATCAATTGGGAAGAGTAGTCACAACAAATATACGAGATCAGTATCATGTGGATATGAATTGATATTTTATACTTATATTATGCCTTTGTTTATGTTATGACAGGTAATGTTGAAGGATACATCAGCCAAGTGAAAGCAGTGTGGTTTGCAACATGCTAGGGACAAGCATGGGTATGACACCGAAAGCAAGGTTTCTTGGTAAGGACAGTATCGTTTTGGATGTGTGGTACTACTGTTGTGCATATACTGTATATGTTGTACATGTTTCATATATGATGTGTGCACATGTGGTGTTGTGTATATATAGTGTGTGTACATGTTGTTTATGCAATGTTATATATAGGATGGTACAAATAGGGTTGTGTGAATATTTCATATGGGGTGTTGTATACATATTGTACTATCTTCATGATGTATATGTGGCGTGTGTGCATATGGTGCTCTGTGCATGTTGGATATGCAGTGCTGTGTACAAATGATGCTATTTACATGTTGGATATGCAGTGTTATGTACATGTGGTGTTGTGTGCATGTTGTACATATGGTGTTGTGTGCATGATTGTACAAGTGGTGTTGTGAGCATGTGGCGTCGTGTACATGTTGTACATAAGGTGTTATGAGTATGCGGTGTTGTGTACATGTCAAGCATGTGATGATATGTACATATGGATTCACCTAAACATCATGTGTGTGGTACTGTGTACACATTGTACAGTAGTGTAGTGTACATGTGGCATTGTGTACACGTTGTACAGGTGGCACCATGTAAATGTGATGTTGTGAACATGTTGTGCAAGTGGTGTAGTGTATAGGTGGTACTATGTACATGTTGTACATATGGTACTGGTGTACATGTGGTATTGTGTGCATGCCACCGATGCTGTGTTATGGGCATTCAGTATTATGTATATGCATCATGTAGTCATGGTATTGTGGCGTGTGTACTCGTTGTGTAGTACTCTGTGTAGGTACATGCATTGGGTGGTATTTCATATCGGGTATAGATGGATGCATTATATTGTATACACTGGGTGTAGGTGTATGTGTTGTATGTCAAGTGTAGATGCATGTATTGCTTGGTGTGGTATGTCGTGTGGTTGTATGTGTGTGATGCACACTATGTATCCATGCACATGGTTGAGGATAAGGCACTGGGTGTTTGTTGAGTGGAGTAACTGATCCAGAGTGCATATGGAACAAAGACAAAGGTAGAAGCTAAGGATTGAGGAGGGATAAGTATCATCATTTTATTTCAGTTTTATTATGCATGTGATTTATTACTATGGTATATGATGATTATATGGGATGTATGCTTCTGGTTTATGATGGTTACATATGATTTATGATTTTGTTGGTTATGTTTTGAGCTAACTTGATGTGATATTTTTATACATATTTATTTGGTCAAATATGCTAGTTTGACTTGTTGTGACAGGAAGTGAACAGGATTGCAAATGTACCTTCTTGACGAGCTACCAATGAGGTATGATGTGAATTTATTAAATTTATTTTAAATCTAATGGAAGTTATGTGCTTGGTACAAGAATGCATGAAATGCTCATTTGGGTAGTTGAAATTGACTGCAATAATTAGTAGTAGCAGCAAAGGAATTGAAACATGCAACAGTATGATGGTAAAGCACTTTAGGAGCAGGGCCATTGTGGGACACTAGTACCCAATAGTGTCCATTGATTTCCATGAGCATGCTATGATTGGTATGATGGTTTTGAGGAAGGTATATGCCTTGGTCTTTGAATCTTCTGATGTGAGGAAGCCTTTCCAAGGGATGCACTGCCCAGGATGGGGGTGCTAGTAGAACATGGAAGGTGAGTGACTGCATAGAGGGGTGACCAAATTCTTGAGGGACTGTGTAGCAGAGAAGGGAAGGTCATGAATGGATTTCTTTTGGTCATTAGCATTTCCAGATGGAATCAAATGCACATTGGGAGTGTGCCATAGAACAATGAGTCGATAATTGTTCGCGGAGAGGACAAGTGGCACGAGATTATAGCGCTGGACATTGGATGCAGATTTGACTTTGCAGTGGATTATGGACTTCCTGGGTAGGAGGTGAATCCTGGTATTACTTTGAGGGTGGAGGTGTGAGCCTCTAGATTCCATTGTTGATTGATACAGGCATCATATCCTTTATTTGTTGGTTGAGAAAATGTGTATATATGTATATGTGTATATCATTGTAAATACCGTAATGAGCTGTGTTATAAAGGTCCAATATGCGGTATGGTTTTTATATGGTCATGTTGTCATGATGTTTTATCTTTTCAGTGAGTCATTCATTGTAAATACTACAACAAGCTATGTTATAAAGCTCCATGGGCAGTATGTTTTGTTTTCAACAGTCATGTTGGTTATAGGTGTCATTGAACACCAAGGATGGTGTTCCCCCAAGGGGGAGGGTTCTGTAACAGCCCTAGTGAATATTCCACGTAAAAATATATAAATACCTTGGATGATGGGACATGTATTCCAAGCTGAATGGTGGGCAAGACATCCTAGTGTGTGTTCATTTGGTTGTTTATGGCTAAGGAAATTGGCAAAGGCAATGGCTAAGGCATTAAAGAGGCAAAGAGGTATTTTGGCACATTTATTTATGAAAATAATGGAAATTAAGAGAAAAGGAAGGTAAAAGGTCACAGGTTACCTATGAGGAGGAAATGAAGGAAAATAATGGAAATTAGGAGAAAAAGGAGGTGAAAGGTCATAGGTTCCATGTGAGGAGGAAAATGAAGGAAACTAATGAAAAATGAAGAAAATAGTGGCCTCATTAATAGAAAGGCTTATGAGGATCAGTGGGAAAGACATGGTCAGTTTAGCCTTGGAGCTCTCTCATTATTCTCTCTCTCTCTCTCATACTCTTGGACACTTAGATTTTTCTTCGAGCACATTGGAATTGGAGCAAGAAAAGTAAAGAAGGCAAGAGGAAGCAAGGATGAAGTAAGGAAAGGCAGGATCAAGTGGCTACAATAGGTTTCATTGTAGGTATCAACATGCATATGTATTTTCCTTGCTAGATTTGGCATGCATGGGATTGCATGTGTATTTTCCCTATTAGATTTGGCATGCATGGGATTGCATGTGTTTGTTTTCTACTGTGGCATGGGTTTTGCTAGGCGTGACAGTATTTTCAGCCTAGCCTTGCCATTTCCTGATAGCTTTGATGAGATGGGTTCTCTCATGCGTTTTGTGGGGGATGGCCAGATTAGATTCGAAGTTGAGTGGGGTGGATCTCCGAATTGATAAACACATGGTGGTAGTGGTCCATGAACCAGACTGACAATACACAAAGCCACTGACCTAGTAACCCCTAAACCGGACTGTGGGTTGCGGTAAAGCCAGATTGTGTGCCTCGATGGGCCTATAAATCCTTGCTGCTGAATGGCAGGATATACGGTAAAGACAAGTGGTGTATTTTATCTTCATTGGGCCTAGTGATTCTGGGATGGAATGCACAGTAAAGCCTGGAAATATGTCTCAATGTAGGGCCTAGTGATCCCTGGATTAGACTGCGGATGCATGGTAAAGCCTGAGAGACTAGGAGGTAGTCAAATTCCTCACGGTGTAGGTGGAGAACTCAGGTGGCATACACATTGATTGATGTTTCTTAATGTGTTCTATGAGTCCCACATTCATGCTTGGAATATGGCATGGAGGTGATTGGCTGAAGAGATACTTGGCTCATCCAATCTATGGTCGGGTGGAACGTGGTAGTCCCATCACCGGTTGGTTCATTGCATTATTAATGAAAATAATTCATTCCCTTGATTTCCATGTGAAAACGTAATGATGTATATATGGAGTTTGATGGATGATATTTTTATTGTATTTCTATTCCTATTATGTTTTTTTATATGCACATTTACCCATGGAGGGTGTTACACTCCTTTCCACAACTCATTAAAAATGAGAGTGTGTTTGATTTTCTGCGACCATTCTGGATAATTCTCCTTCCCGATGAGATCCACTCCCACAATAGATATCAATGAATGCATTTAAAAAAAAATTGTACCTTGCTTCCAATATATAAAAAATGCACTTCTGGTGGTTAAAAATTGCATTCTGATATATTAAAAACAGAGGTGTTATTTTGGGGAGGTTATATATGGGTGAGGGAATATTTAGGGAAGGTGGTATATGGGGAAGGCAGAATTTGGGGGAGGTGGTATATGGGGGACAGCGTGGGAGCCAAACACAGCGTATTGGGAGAGACAACTGCTGGGATGGTGTATTCAACCGTGGGAGATTATATGGTGTATTCAATCGTGGGAGGGTGTATTCAACCACGCATAGACTGGAGAAGATTTACAAAGGAAATTAATGGTGGGAGAGTGTATTCAACTGCGTATAAACTGGAGCATATTTATAGTGTTATATGAATTGGGAGACATCATTATATGAAACCAATGTGATATATATATATATATATATATATATATATATATATTATATAGATATATGAAAATAACAACTTTGATACCACAATGTTATATATGAAAACAAGCGTTATACCAATGTTATATATATATGGAGCATCGTGGTATATGGTGGCATGGTATTAACACTATCAATCATAATGGGTTAGCGATCATGAGCAACATTATATGTTTGCAATGGAGTATTACACAAGAAACTAGAGTCGATGGTAAGAGCGTTGTATGGTGGGGAGTCCGGAGTTGTATGGACAGTAATACCAGTATGAACAATAATATGTTATGCAGGCAGTGGATTTAAAATTTATTGTAATAAAAACACAGTACTCAATGGATTTGGGTATTAAAATCCAGAAGCGGAGTTCCCAAACATAATAAGAATCATCGTTTAGCTCACACACAAACACAATTGAATCTTGAACAACAGTCACATAGCATCAGTCCAGGCGGCACTTCCCCACCAAGAAACTTATGACCAGAGAACAACAAGAGTCATTTGGACTGGTTAATGGAAATGATTCTCTCTCGGCCCTTCGTTGCACAGTCGAACTCCCTTTAGTGCATTCAATAATTCATGAAATTTTGCAAGGATATCAAAGTGATGTCAGTCTGCAAAGGATCCAGAACATAGGTAGAATAGGTATAATGGCAGTTATAAAGTAGAAAGGGAAACCAAAAATGGCATTGGCTCTGATACCATGTCAGGGCAGGAGGTAACTCCTCAAATGAAATTATATTATTCATTTAGTTTGTTCATTATTATATACATGAGGGAGTGACTCTTTAGTTTCATCTCTCGATGACTCTCCATTTCCTCTATTATTTATTTACACTAATTACAGTTGTTTACCCAATCCCTATGATTAGGTGTCAACAAATTCTAACATCAATAGATGGAACATCTACAAAGATAATTTGTATGCCTCTATTGAAATGAGTTGTGTCTTATTTGAAGAAAATAAAATATGTCATAAAATTCAATGTCCAACCAACTAGAAATTTAAAAAATGAAAAGCAAATCAAAAACATTGAAATTTTACATTAGTTTGTAAATTTGATCATCGAGGAGAATGAATAGGAACGTGTTGATGGTGCTGGACCTACCAACATGTCAGGGGATCTCCCTGGTAAGAAGTCCCAATTAGACCTCAAACTGTTTGGTGTAGGAGTCCAGTGGTGGGTTGTATGGTAATGCCTTAAACACAATTTCGCACAGAGGCAAGTAAGATAACTCTGTTGGTAGCAAGGGTGTGACAGCTGTAGTGAGTTAGGGAAGGTGCATGAGAGGTTCTAACACATTGGGGTTGAGATCAGTGCGCCCCTTGGCAACCTGTAATAGCACTCAGTAGGGAAGGGGACACACAAGCGAAGATACATCACAAGTTGGAAAGCAAGTCAGCTGGCAATCCAAAGTGATGGTTAAACCAACAACACATCTACAACAAGATTCATACAATTTCATACAAAATAGTTCATACACAACTACATAAGTTAAACAACATACATTGCTACAACAACCGGAATAGTCCAATTACAAAAACAACATATGCATGAAAACGTGTTAGCTCTGTTTTATTAAGAAGTGTAAGTTCTAGTCATATAATGCATCCATGTACACCCACTAGTTCCAATAGTGGAACATTACAGCCAAATGTGCCTGCTCTTCCAAATACATGTATTATCTCTGTGTAGTGGAGAAGTCAAGGGGCATTACAATACTATCCAAGCTCTCTCCAAGATAGTCTTATCGGAAGCTTGGCTGACTAAAAGCCTATACAATGAGTTATGGGGGACTATCTATAGTGAAGGGGGGGGTGACCCTTGACATTCCCCTTTGTGACAGTTCAAATACCCTCATGACTCTTCATTTACTTTATGAATGTTACATCCAACTATCGACACTTGACTTACACTTGACTAGAAATTACATTAAAATGCACATGTACTCATGTGAGACAACATGGCTTAAGTGAGCCATGCAAGACATCACTGGCACACGCTTTGTTATGGTGAGACCAATTCTTTGACATGCTTGTGATCGCAAAGGTGGTGAGCTGATGCCAAGCTTGGTCATCTGTGATGGTGTGCATGCACCCCATGGTGACATCTTGCTAAAGTGAACTCTTTCCTTTGTTGTAACTGGTGCATTTCTTTGGCTCCTTCATCCAACTCGTCTGCTAACATGCACATGGTTTTCTTGGGTGCGGCTGAACGAACAACACACTAATGCATAATGTCTATGTTGGTATTCAAGTGTATGTTGGTGGTCATGTGCATCAACTTACCGAAATACATGTTCAACTCCAGTTGGACTTGCTTATTATCTTCACCTTGGTAAGTGTGCTGAACCAGTTGGATCACATGTGTGCACATAATGACATGCATGTTACTGAATCCCTTGTAAGTGACCAACAACACTACTCACCATGTCTACTTTGTGCCAGCTATTGGGATAGATCTATAACTTGTACGAGCGTAGTTTCATCCATGGCTGCATGTTGCACCCACTACTATTCCTATTTCTACTGCAACTCATTCATCTGTATGTGCAGCTTCATGTTCTTCCTTGAGTTTCTGCTTCAGCACATGAAACTCCTTCTTTGTTCCATTCTCTTTCTTCGCATGCTCTCATGTCATGCCATCACCTCATAGCCTGAGTCTCCAAAGTTGCTTTAATCATCAGTGGATCTGCTTGAGCTTGCAACTTTGTCCCACCTCTGTGTTGTCAACAACCTTCCTCTTGCATTCGTTGCATTCATTGCATTTGGTATGCTGCTGTTAGCTATTGTTCATGATGCAGCTCACTGTGATGTTGCTGCTGTCATATCTTGATGTCCTTGTCTACGAACAACTTGATATCTTCATGAGTAGGCAAGCTCATAGACATTTGATCGACTTCATCTCCAGGTTTTCTTTGAATGGTATCTTCGACTCTGCTCTCTTGCAAACCATTGTACCTACACTGATGAGAGGTAGATGAACACCTGCAATAGCTGGAGACATGGAAACACTCACGGCAAGCAATCTGTGAGTTGAAAACCAAAATGAACTTAAGAACTCACTTGCAACATACCTGTGTGACTGATCATGGAGGTTGCACAATTTCAGCAGTGAGCTTAGGAGACTGACTACCAAGACTATGCAAGGAATAGTCTAGGCTACTGGGAGAATGACTGACTACTGGAACTACACAATGCACAATCCAGTCTGGCTGCTGACTGTTGGAATTGCGCAACGCACAATCTCAATTGGAAATGGTTGTAGGCTCAGTGAGTGTATTACACAATTTTCTAGGCCAGTAGTCATTGTCCCTCAGAAATGCACACAACAGTCCTCGAGGAGAGTGCCTTGGTAGAAATGCACATTCTTGGAGAGGAAGACAAAGCCTTCCTTCCCTGGATTGTGCAATGTTGTCTCAGTGAAGGCAGAGTCCGGGCCAAGGTTTCCTAGACTCGCCGACAGGAAATTGAACGAGAATGTGAGTACGAATGCATGGTCATACTGAGTGTAAGCATAAGTGAATGATCGTGCATGAAAATGGTGAATGACAGATTTAGAAAATGGAACAACATGCATGTGGGTGAGGCAAGTCGCCAAATCAGTGACCATTTATGAAAAATAGTTTAGTCCATGCGATAGCAGTTAGATAGTAATGAAAACTAAAACAGTGTTAGGACAAGCTAGTATACATGTAAATGACATAAAGCATTCAAATAAAACAAGCAAACAATACTCACACATGTGAAAACAAAAAAAGCGATAGAAATGCAACACAAGGCATGGAAAGCGGGCTTACCCCAAAATAGCTGAGTTGAATGTGCCGAGTGCCCCTAGATGTGATGTGGAATGTCAGAGCTACAAGTTTTATGTGAGAAATGAGCTCTACGACATTGATGAGTTTTGATAATATTGAGGTTGTGATGCAGATGCCACAAATATAGGGAAAGCGAGACTTAGTGGGGGGTTTCTGAAATGATCATTGCATGTAACCCCCAACTGCTAAAAATAGATCCCTGAAACAAGGGATGCATTTGAATGATGCCATGGGAGAAGCAACCCATGCATGCAAGTTTGTTTTGCTTGGTCCTGGAGGGAACCAGACAACTCAGTTGCACATGCAAGAGGCTACTCAACTGTTGGGAGATAATGCAAATTTCTAGTTGGGAGCTAGGTTGGATGCCTAGGAGATTTACACAATTTCTTGGCAGAGTAGCTGACTGCTGCCCAGATTTGTGCAAATTCGAGGCTCAGTAGCCCTACTGGGGAAAATTGCACAATTTTCACTGTGATTGTTGACTACCAGAATTGTGCTATTCTGGAGCCCAACAGGCTACCAGTCAGGATTGCACAATTTCTGGAGGGAAGGCTGGTTGCCCTCCAAAATTACGCATTTTTTTAGGGGAGCTACTCAACCTGCAGCTAGACCAAGTCCAGGTGATTAGCCTATGATGGGAATGCATCGAGCTGTGATCGAGAGGCTGCCTTTGTGCAATCATAACACTGAAGCTTGTGAACTTGACGAAGCAGGGCAAGCTGCTATGAAAAGTTGGAAGGGAGGCTCCAAAATAAAGCTAAGGAAAAATTTTGGAGGGTGGTTGTTTCCGCTACAACACTTGGTGACACACTGGTAGAACTCCAGCTCTCTGAATGGAACTTGTTCATGAAAAGCAATTCTAACACCTCTGGAAGTCTTGTTCATTTCTCAGCTCATATTGGTTTCACACTAGCTTGATTGTATGATGTAGCATCTGCCAAACTCTTGGTCAATTGACATAAATTCCAATCCAAGGAAATACAGTTGTTTTGATTGGGGTTGAGGGGTATATTGGTGTGCAAGTAGTATAGTCATTAGAGTCTTAGTTTCATTTATGGTTTTGGTCTACTACCAACAAACCTGGACAGTACCCCGATGGAATCACATAGGAACACAAGCATGGCTTCGCTGCCAGTGAGTTTGTCAGTACCTCGGTGGAGTTACATGCATCACCTCCCTGCATAGGAAGCCTTTCTCTTCTTTTCCTTATTCATTTTCATTTTGAATTTTTTGACTTTCTCATTTTTCAATTCTTCAACTATGCATAACACTTATTCATTTCAGAGGTGGAAGAGGGATCCTAAATTATTTAGAGTAGAAGAGGTTGTTCCAGCATAGAAGTAGTTTATTACATCTCCAACGTGCTTCTTAAGGTTTTCCCCCTCACCTTTCTCTACTTGACTGAGCTGACAAGGGTTAACCCAAAAACAACCGACTAGAGAAGGTGACACTAGTTAGCGTGCAAGCATTGTGTTTTCACCAAAATTCACTTTGAACAATACATATTTTCCTTCGACATATCATGGACTAAAAGTAACAAGTTCTTCATACAAATGCAATATGACAGATAACCAAGTAGTGATAGTTGTACAAGCCCTCTTTTACTTCACCCAGTTCATTTCAAGAGTCATACCTGGCTTCATGGGAAACTAACCTACAAATGAAACAAGTGAACTATGTGAAACAAGCGAACTAACAAACAACAAAGCAAAGCAAGAGCAGAAGTGAAAGTGAAAGAAAAGAAAGTAAGAAAACAAGCAAGAAAACAAACAAGCAAACAAAGCATGTAAGAAAACAACCAAAAGCAAATGCTACTCCTACTCCTGCACTAACGGTGCATGGGCCTGATCATGTGAAGTGGTATTTCCAATGCCGTCACCAGTGCATTGGTTAACCCATGTTGGTGAAGGCTTGGTCGTGAGAAACCCAGTTGTGCAAACCATCAAGAAAGAAAGATATAACAATGAAGACAACCACTCTTTGTGTTTGACAATGCCCACAGGACATAAGTGAGAGCAAGTGCATGACGAGCAGTCCATGAACTTATCATAGTGTTGTGTGGCACTTCTTGCAACTTTGAAGCATGAGCACACTCTTCACTGTGACATGCAAGAAAATGAAAGAAACAAATATAACTTGCATCACGAACGAGTGCTTGCAATGTAAGATTCCTCCAATGCATGAGCGATGGGATCATGTAGTGCGAGTGGAGGAAGTATTATCTGTCTATGAGATTGATCTTCGATGCATATAGATGAGTGAGGAGGAGCCTGAGGTGAGTTACCAGTTTCATGATCAGAAGTGAGACTAACCCCAAGGGAGCAAGGACCTAACATAACCATCAGCTTAGGCTAAAGTGCCTCGATGATCTTAGGTGTTTCAACTTCATCATCAGATATATCATCATAAATCGATGGCTTCGAAAGGTCAACTATGATAGGGTCATGATCATGACCAAATAAGGAAATAAATGGATCATTACTGCCACTATTAGAAAAATCAATGAATTCGTCAGCATCCTCAGATGAATCAAACAAAGGGGTAGATGAAAAGTGAACAAACTCATCCTCTGTTTTTCCGGAAAAGACAGATGAAAGATCAAGTGGATTTTCAATGAATAAGTCATCCGCTCCGTTGTCAAATGATGGACCAACATTTGGTGAGTCCTGTGAGTGATCGACAATGGCTGCATCCAAGGATGAAGACACACATGCAAAATCATGGATGGCATGTTCACCATAGATGTTAGGAAATAATGGATGGGGCTCATATGGAAGGGAGTCATCCTTCGTTGAGTTTTTATGCTCAAGCTTCCACTCATACTCTTCGTGAATGAAAGTGCATGTTGGTTGTGCAACACCAACACCTTTAGTGGCTTGTTCCTTGTTCACAATAGGTGAAGAGCTCGGAATGGATGAACACAAGATAGTATCATCTGGAGGAACACTCGAGTGTAAAGACAGAGGTCGTAGAATAGAATGCATATAAGAACTCGAAGGAATCATAACCAAATCTGCACAAAAATTGAGTGAAGTGATCTTGGGAGGATGTGAAAGCTGAACAAGTGTGTGAGCATGATCCTCAACCTCACTCGACAGTGGTGGAGCTATTGAATGAGGGGAAGGTGGACAATGAGTCGAGACAATGACTGCATCCACATGAGATTTCTTAGCTCCATCAGTGAAGAATGTTGAGCGAGGCACGATCTCAAGCTTATTCTTGGGACAAGCTATTTTCTTAAGGCAATACTCGAACTGATCCCAAAGATAGGCAAATTTCATCTAGCTCCTCGAAGCTTGAAACTACAAGTCATGGAAGCGCTGCTAAAAATCCATGATTGATTCATGCAGAGCCTTTCGTTGTTGTAGTATTTTTTGGTCAAGATGGTATGTATCAAAATGATAGAAAGTGTCTTCAATGTGATCACATAAGTGCTCAAGTGAGTGCACGCTGTCAGTTGGTAGGCTGAGCAGCCATCGTTGAGGAGATTCGCCAAGTGTGTGTGTAAGAAGCAAGGTGGCCCGTTCGTCAGAACACCCATCTTCCTCATGAAGCATGGAAAGAAATTCATGTAAGTACTCAGGCTAGGCCACTTCACCTTCACCATCATACATGTAAGTGGACAAGAGATAAAGAAACTACCCCATGATGGTAACATCTTCATGATTCAAAAAACAACGTAGAGGGAGAAGAGTGCAAGAATCCATGAAAGGTATGAAAAGGTTCAAAACTGGATGAGAGGACACAACTTGTCATCTGGCCCTCCTTCTAGTGCCAGAAATTTTGATGGTGCTGAACCCGCCAACATGTCAGGGGATCTCTCTGGTAAGAAGTCCCAATTAGACCTAAAACTGTTTGGTGTAGGAGTCCCAGTAGTGGGTCATATAGTAATGCTTTGACTGAGATTTCGCACTGAGGAAAGTAAGATAACACTGTCAGCAGCAAGGGTGTGACAACTGTCCTGAGTCAAGGAAGGTGCATGAGAGGTTCTAACACATGGGGGTTGAGATGAGTGCGCCCCTTGGAAACCTGTAATAGCACTTAGATGGGAAGGGAACACACGAGCAAAGATACATCACAAGCTGGAAAGCAAGTCAACTGGAAATCCAAAGTGATGGTTAAACCAACAGTACATCTGCAACAAGATTCATACAATTTCATACAAAATAGTTCATACACAACTATGTAAGTTAAGCAACATACATTGCTACAACAACCAGAATAGTCCAACTACAATAACAACATATTCATGAAAACGTGATGGTTATTTCTTAGTAAGAAGTGTAAGTTCCAGTCGTTCAATAAATCCATGTACACCCGCTAGTTCCAACATGGAACATTACAACCACATCCGCTTGCTCGTCCAAAGAGATGTACTAGCTTCATGCAGTGGAGAAGCCAAGGCATGTTACAATACTGTCCAAGCTCTCTCTAAAATAGTCTTACCAGAGGCTTGGTTGACCAAAAGCCTATACGATGAGTTATGAGGGACTATTTATAGCAAAGGGTGGGATGACCCTTGACATTCCCCTTTGGGACAGTTCAACTACCCTCATGGCTTTTCATTTACTCTATGACTGTTACATCCAAATATAGACACGACTTACACTTGACAAGGCATTACACTACAATGCACATGTACTCATGTGAGACAACATGGCTTGAGCGAGCCATGCAAGACGTCATTAACACTTGTTCCATTATGGTGAGACCAATTCTTTGACATTCTTATGATGGCGAAAGTGGTGAGTTGATGCCAAGCTTGGTCATCCATGATGGTGTGCATGCACCCCATGGTGACATCTTGTTGAAGTGAAATCTTGCCTCCATTGCAGCTAGTGCATTGGTTCAGCTCCTTCATCCAACTTGTTTGCTAAGATGCACATGGTCTTCTTGGGTGTGGCTAAATTGACAACACACTGATGCATAGTGTTCGTGCTAATCTTCAAGTGTGTGTTGGTGGTCATGTGCATCAACTTGCAAAAATACACATTCAGCTCCAGTTGGACTTGTTTCTTGTCTTCGCCTTGGTGAGTGTGCTGAACGAGTTGGATCACATGCATGTGCACAATGACATGTATGCTGAGAATCCCTTGCATGCAATCAACAACACTACTCGCCATTTCTGCTCCGTGCTAGCTATTGGGATAGGTCTATAACTTGAATGGGAGAAATTTCATCCGTGAGTGCATGTTGTGCCCACTACTATTCTTGTTTCTGCTACAACTCATTCGTCTGCCTGTGAATCTTCATGCTCTTCCTTGAGTTACTTCTTTAGCACTTGAGTCTCATAGCTTGAGTCTCCAAAGTTTCTTTCATCACCAGTGGATCTGCTTGAGCTTGAAACTTTGTTCCGCCTCTGTGTTGTCAACAACCTTCCTCTTGCATTCATTGCATTCGGTATGCTGCCGTAAGATGTTGTTCATGATACAACTCACTGTGATGTTGCTGTTGTCATATATTGATGTCCTTGTCTCTGAACAACTTGATATCTTCGTGAGTAGGCAAGCTCATAGATATTTGATCGACTGCATCTCCAACTGTGCTCTGAACGGTGTCTTCGACTCTGCTCTCTTGGAAACCATTGTACCTACATTTTTGAGAGGCAAATGAACACCTTCAATACCTGGATACATTACAACACTCATGGCAAGCAATCTGTGAGTCGAAAACCAAAATAAACTTGAGAACTAACTTGCAACATACCTGTGTGACTGATCATGGAGGTTACGCAATTTCGGCCGTGAGGTTGGGAGACTAACTGATAAGACTGCGAAAGGCATAGTCTGGGCTTCTGGGAGACTAACTAACTACTAGAAATGCGCAATGCATAGTCCAGTCTAGTTGCTGACTATTGTAATTGTGCAACGTGCAATATCAACTGGAAATGGTTGCAGGCTCAGTGACTGCATTGCACAATTTTCTAGGCTAGTAGTCACTCTCCCTCATAAATGCACAAAATAGTCATGGAGGATAGTTCCTGGGTAGAAATGTGCATTTCTAGAGTGGAAGACAGAGCCTTCCTTCCCCAGACTGTGCAATGCTGTTTCAGTGAAGGTAAAGTCCAGGCCAAGGTTGCCCAGATTCATCGACAGGAAACTAAATGCAAATGTGAGTCTGAATGCATGGCCATACTGAGTGTAAGCATAAGTGAATGATTATGCATGCAAATGGTGAATGACAGATTTAGAAAATGGAACAACATGCATTATCTGAAAATGGGGCACTAAAGGCTTCTTGTCAGCTTACAAGAATCTCTCCCACATCCAAAGCTTAAATATTTCCAAGACCTTATGATTAACCAATTGCGGAATTAAAAAGTTCTTGAAAATAGGTGTATGCTTATGCTTGTTTTTAGACTGTTCAAGTGCTTATGTATATTTTCTTATGTTGATGTAAAACACACATAACGGTAAAAATTGCAGCGCATAAACAACACATAAGACAACAAGTTTAATTAGGATTTCACCCTAACCTCTTGGGCTACGTCTCCGTGAGCTCTAGTCAACTTGACTAGGCTCTTTGGGATTATGGAATAAGTTCTTTTATAAGCTCCACACTCAACTCCATTGGATTACACAGAAACAATGGGCTTAGAACACCATCTTATCCCTGGCTATGAAGCTCTCAGGTTTTCTAGCTCTGGCTCTCGGCTTTGGCTTTGGCTTTGGCTCTGGCTTTGGCTCTTAGCTCTAGCTCTTAGCTCTGGCTCTCAGCTCTGGCTCTGGCTCTGGCTCTTGGCTCTGGATCTGGCTCTGGCTCTTGGCTCTAGCTCTCTCTGAGCTTCTCTCGGCCTCTGTGTGCCTCTGTAGCTTGCTTGACCTCTAAGTGACTCTCAGCAACCTTCACCAACCACTTTCAGTAGTTGTGCTCTCTGAAACAAGAGCTAGTCTTCTTCGCTTAGCTCTATCACCTTTGAGGAACCCTCGGCTCTGCGGCTTGCATGCATTCCTCTATCCCCAATCATGTGGAATCATTCCCTTTCGCCTCTGTGGCTCTTTATTCTTCATAACGCATAGTTGTGATGGCTATTCCTAATGGAAATGGACCAGCGGGCATGAAGAACCCGGTCGTTTGGCCTTCCTCTACAAGAATCCCTAAAATGGCCAAATTTCCAATAAATAGAGAATATGCATGGAAATACACTATCGAGCGTGAAATTTGGACTTCAAATATTATCAAATTTCCCCTATAAACCCTATCATGTCCACCTTTTATCGGCATATCACAACCACATAGGCGGGAGGTCAAAAACCTATATACATGGGAATACATTGAAAATCCCAAATTCTCAAATTTCAAAACTTATGAAATCGGGTTTATAATCCCATTGGGTCCACCCCTTTATCACTTATTGAAATAGCAGCGGCCTGGGGGTTCTTTCCATATACCATGGAACATTGCAATGCAATCTCATATCACTGATGCTGATCCACCGATCCAATCATCGTAATCGCAAGTCGGCACTGTCACATTTCAACGCCATCACTGGTCACATATCAGTATATCGCAGTGCTACTAGTCCTGCCCTTTTGGGTGTGTTGATTGCCGATTTGCTGATCAGCCGATCACAATCACAATCACTCATCGCTTTAATCGCAATCACAATGTCGCTATGCCTGGGGTCCCGATATTGGGCGAAGGCCTACCTCCGATGCAATAAGTCGGAGATCGTTGATCGGGCGTTACTTAAGGACTGCTACTCCACCATTTAACATTGCGATGCAATATTTCTATAGAAAGCCTTCATTTCTCTTAAGTCCCATTTAATAAGAAAATGCCTCCTTTTTAAAGGACAATGGGCAATCTTCTTTTTGCAATAACTTCTTCATCCAAAGTCCTCTTTTTCCCATTCAAATTGCGTTAGATTTAGATTAAGGAGATCTCTATAATGAGACTTTTTCTAGGAGCATCCTTCAACTTTCCTTTTTCCTCTGTGAGGAAAATTCTTAGACTTAGAAGTCTATTCAAGATCCATTTTGGATCACACCTTCCCATTAAAAAGATTTTGGTCTCCAAAAGTCTAATATACTAATCTGAACAGTAAATGAGAGTACAACACCCTCTTCTTTCAGCCTTCATACACTTGCCTACATTCTGAACCAAAGCCTTTGACCACTTTCCTTCTTGGATGTGCTAGTCCTCCTGGGAAGAACTGTTTTCCTCCTTCACTTCCTACAGAAATCCTACTGAGAAGATCACAAAAGGTAGTTTGAACTTCTCTGCCTTGATCATTGATTCAAGGTGGCTCAAACAAATGTGAAGTTACATTTTCTTCACAAAATTTTCATTTGTACCTATTTGAAAAGCTGTCAACAACAACTGTTAACAACAACAGAAATAGAGACAACAACTGGATGGCCTAAACTCCTGCTTCAACAAAAGAAACAGATTTCACATCTTGTGAACTCCTCCATGTCTTTACATCTGCATATAAATGATGGACTGGATAACAAACCCACAAAACATGCCTTTAAACAATGACCCTTCAAGTCAAGCATGTAGAAAAGATCCCAAGGATTCTTTTCAAAAGATGAAACACTTCATCATCATCTCCATCTTGGAGATCAAATCAACTTTTATCAAGTCAATATTAACATTACATGCATGCCAAAGCAATCAACCCTTCAATTTAATTACACATACATGTTCAATACAAGGAAATCATCAACATCCCTATGTTCATGCATACCAAGCTTATGCATGCATTTCATCCTTCAACTTTTGCTTAAGAAAACTATACTTTCGAAGTTGAAATGAATATAATGTTGCAGCAATGAAGTGAGTCTCCTACTCAACTTTTTCCATTCACCTTCTTGGTAAAATCCTGCAACTTTCATTCCATTAACAAAGAAATGCAAATAGATGCGTCAAATCAAAAGACATGCAATCTTTAATTGGATAAGAATTCTAACCATTTCTTACCAATCCATTTCAAAGGTGTTACCTCTATCTGCACATCAGTGTCAACATGTGAATCATCCTGAAACACACCATTCATGGAATCTTTCTTTCCATTCCTGTGATTTTATCTTTCCACCTTCTTCAAGTTTCATGGAAGCATCATTGGATTCAGAGTCCAACATTTTGCAGCAACATGTCCTTGCTTATGGCAGTAAGTGCAACACATGTGCATCCTCTTGATAGCATGATTTGCCTTGTCTAATGGACCTTTGGCTTCTTGCTTCCTTTCCTTTAAAAGTTTCCTGTATGTGGCCATTATCTTCCAACATCTAGAAACATTATGGTTATCCAAACCACAAAATGAACATGCAATTCTTTTCCCATACTTATATGGAAATTTACCATGCTGAACATAATCAAAAGGAATATGATTAGAACTAGATTTATACCTTTCTCTTTCACCTTTATTGCCTTCATGACGAGGTGAATTGAATGAAGAAGTAGCTCCCTTTGGAACACCATCAACCTCTTCCATGGTTTCAGAGTTTCCAAAACTCTCTAGTTTAAGTGCATGCTTATGAACACCTACATCTTGCAGATGATGTTTCAAGCTATTGCATTCTCCAAGTGCACAAAAATTGTCACCTTGACATTTTTCAATCTGTGTGAGTCTATCACTACTCATGCTTTCCTGCTTTGCAAGTCTTAAGCCTCAGTTCTTCATATCAAGCCTTGAAAATAAGAGAAATACCTTAAAAGTCTCTAAAACTTTAGTTCCGCACTTTCTCTTAGCATTACCTATGGTCCCGCACCTAATGGTCATGTCCCCTGCACACCTGACCGCTCTGTCTCTGTGTTATGGGTGTGGACCCCTATAAAAGTTAAAAAGGCACAAGTACATTCTTAAAAACTCACTTTGAGTCATTTATGGAAGCTTCTAGAGGGAATCTTGAGGTGGCAAGTTCACTCCTTAAAGGTTCATGCATCCCATACCTTAAGGAGCTAACCCCTTGATGTGAGGAGCTTATCCCTTTGAAGGAGGACTCTATCCCTTCATAGGTGGACCTGTAACCTCCTTCCTTTCCACTATAAAATGAAGCATTGGGCTAGTTATTGAGGAGGTTGAAAGCTGAATATTTTTGAGGTGAAATGCTACTGGAACTTAGTCTTCCTAATTGAGCTTTTGTGAGGAGAGATTACATACCTTTTTGATATCATTTGGAAGAGAGTGAGGCTTGTCAAAGTAGAGGAGATTCCTATTTCAGACCCTGGGAAGAGCTTGTACAACATCAAGGTACCAAAGGTTGTAAAGTTCTTCTATTTCAAAGTTAATACAATGAAGTTTATTTTTCTCAATAAGCTGTGTTTTATGGTTTATTTTATGGATTCCTTGATCACCATGATGAACATGATTTATTATATTAGCTATGCAGGTGTTATTTGATGTGTGCTTGTTTTTTATTGTAGATTCTCAAAAGGAAACTCTTTCAGATGGTTGGAGCATGGCTACCACAAACTAGCGTTGGACTTAAGGTAGGGTCTAAACACCTCTTTAGTTTTTATTAATGAATCACAATATGTTTAGAGAAAGGTAGATTTGCTTGTTCTGCTTGTTGCTAGATATCTGTTGATACTAGGGAGATCGGCCTTATCTACAAGATCTATTTATCCAGCCAACAAATTGCGACTCCACTGGGGAACTGAATTTGGGTTTTGGATTTTCCTTGTCTTTGACTTGAGAAACTTGTTCTTGTTTATGGTTTTTGCTTGATGTGTGTGGGATTGGGTAGTTCTTAGGATCTGGATTAATTTTTGTTTTTTCGAAATTTTTAAGAGCATCGTACATTCTATTTACAATACAGTGCGAACATCTCCGCACTATTCCTTTAGTGCACAAAGCGGTACCGCATCTGGTTCTACTGGAAGCCTGCTGACCGTGTCAAAATTTTTGAAAAACCTAAAATGTTTTCGTCCAGTTAAGTTTAGGTTTTATTTACGACTTTTAGTCTCTGCCTAGATCTGCATATGTCCTATCTGTTAGCGCTCGAATCTGCCTCAGGCTGAAAAAGGCGAGGTTCGAGGCAACATCAAACCAAGCTCAGCCTCATAGCTAGCCCTACGAGGACAGGAGAGGGCTCTCTCCAGGTCTATCTCGGCAAAAGGTTTTCAAAGGGGCTGAGATGACCTATAGTGAATGTGGATTTTAGGCTAGTAAAGAGATAAGAAAAGGGTTTTTTCATAAATGGTTGGGTTTTCTGGGCAGCGTGGTATCAAGAACAGCGTGAGTAGAGATTTAATCAAAGGCACAGATTATTCCATAAGGCGAGGTAGGAGCGAAATTTAACAATTAAATTGAGATTAAACAGAATGGAAAGACTGATGAGAAGTCGACAAGGGCATGTGTGATGAATCCTTATCAAACAGAAGAAAACATTAAATATGAACACTTCCTCAAGACAGAGCAAATAAATTGAATTCTGCCTTTCTCACTTAAAAGTATTCATTTAGAAATGATATGCGAATGAAACTATGAAACATTACAAAGACATATGAAACAAAAGAAAAACATATGCTAAATTTCCACACCACAAGAATCTTACAAATCAGAGCTGGGCCATTTAATTAATCTCTATCATTCAATTGTACAATGAAATACTCTGTTCTCCTCCACGCACCTCTCAGAACTCTCTCACCCCTTACAAAATGATTTACAATACAAGAAATACCATTACAGGTGGGGGAAAACAAATCGACCCCAAAATAAGGAATGGTTTAACCATTATTAATAAAACAACTATGGTAGATCCAATTATGTGTTTTAAGAACAGAACAACATTCCACCTAAATCTATCGATGACCAAGTAAAAGACAAAATCGGACTTGAGTTGCAACTGAAGTTAAAAATAGGCAAATTGCTCCTATCTCTCTGCCATGATGGATATCCTTGTTTAATTTGGGCTTTCGGTTCTTATCTCTCTGTTGTGGCAGACATTCTTCATTTAATTCTCGGACTATTTGCTTCCACTTACCGTTTGAATAAAACCAACAAAAATAGCCTTTTAAACTAAAATTGCGCCGGTTCCAGCTGCAATCACTAGCGGACACATATCAATGATAACTAAGCGCGTGATCAAACATTGCATGCCACATAAATGCTCGTGAAATTACCATCTTTTGAAAATCAAGCCTTTGCCTAACAAGCTTTTGATTAGTCGCAAAAACTTCGAATTCAGTCAGGCAACTAATTTTCATGACATCCAGACTATCTTCACCATAATTAAATTGGATAACTGAGCCATCTGAATTTCTTACAGTATAATTATAATACACCTTCAAACACTTGAGATTCTTTATGAGACATCGCTGTAAGTAACCACTTCAGGAAGTTTTAATAGCGGTGTCAACAAGCCCATCACGGCCTGCAAAAGTTCTAGAAATAGTTTGATTCCCATTAGCCACCTGTTGATTACTTTCTGCAGTAATTCATCTTCCTCATTTGTTGTCGATAACGCAAGATGCCCAATTGCCTTGCGAAAATTTGGTGGTGTTGTATGATATCGTAAAGCAACTACCAAGGAAAATTAAAGTTTGCCATCTCACTGCTGTCAGATACCTCCTTAACTCTATCTTGGTTGATTTAGAAAGAATTTAATGACACTCCAAACTGCTTTCTTTCCTGTAAATACCTGTGACACATATCATAGACACTCATTGCGATACCAATGGGCTGCTAAGCAACCATCACACGTGATACAGCAAGCACCTTGTTTGTATCTTGAAAAGAATTGATATCTCACAATCTATCTTCATCAGCAACAAAAACACCTGTCAAAGTAATGTCCCCATTCTGAACACACTGCCAGACCCACTCCATCATATCATTGGGCTCACTGGAGCACTTTGGTCAGAAGTAAAACTTTCATGTTCTATTTTGCAAGAATGAGGTCGTTTTAGGGGCCTTTCATCTATATCTGTGGAAACAAGTCTACAATCACCTTCAATCTCTGGAGTAATTTTTAATATATTCTTTGCAAGCCCATTTAGAGAAAAGTGTAGCTAGACCCATGTCAGCGATAGGAGCTATTATGCGCATGTCTTTGAAGCATTTCCTTTGATTCCTTTTCACTCAGCATTGCAACAAGCCATGGTAAATCACATTCCAGTAATTTCAATGGCATCATACGTAGGCTTTGAAGAAAAGAGTGCGTTGCTCTTCAACACTATAATGCTCACATGCTAGAGGAAGCACCTCAATCTCCTCACCAAGAAAATTCTGTTGAATTGTCCTTATTATCAGGTCAGCCTGTGTATAAACTTCAGATGTATTTATGTTTCCTCCAGGAATGTGTATTCTTTCTATGAGGCTTCGGAAATTCTCAGTTTGTGTTTTCTCCGCTCCATCCTCATTGATTAAGGAGACACGTTTTCTAATTTTCTGATCAATGGCTGGAAATAAGGCTTTATCCTTCACAGTACTGCATAAGATACCAACTTCTGCAAGGAATCACAAACGATCAATGAATGAGGACATATTTGAAACAGTGCCACAATGATGCATTTTATGTGCCTCTTCAGCAATTTATTACAACTCCGTTTTGATAGCGTTATCGCAGTATTTTATCCTACTGATAGGAGGATTCAAAAAAGTACAATCATCGTTATTGAGAAGATCATACTCAGAAGGTGAGAGTCTTGTACACATTTTCGTAGGGCAGCATTTAAATATTTTTGAACCTTCAGTACTTTGCTTTGTTGATGCTCCATCGATAGACCAAACAGTGATGAATGCAGGGTGAAAGGCTCAATGCGCCACGCGCACTCCCAGTGTGACGCGCTGGTTTGGTACACCACGCGCACACAAAAATGCACTGACAAATGATGCCCAGTGCGCCGCGTGCACTCTATGCGCTGCGCGCTCTTTGTATGCGTCGCGCGTTGACTGTCAGGACAATTCCGGCCTCAAAACAAAAAAAAATAAAATTCATGCTTTAACCCTTCAATTAGATGTTTTTGGATGCAAATGGCCTTTTAATCAATGAAAATATCTTGATGACTTTGATTTTGGCAAATTCATTTTGTAAAGTTGTAGAGTTTTGGCACTTTGACAACTTTGGACCCAAACTCTAATTTCTCGTTTCCTTTGACTTTTGGTTTTGAAATGATGACTTTTTCTTGATTGATTTCCTGCAGGTGTTGAAGCTACTGAACTTAGCAAGATGGGAAGGCTGCCTGAAGAACTGTAAAACCTTATCAATCATGCATCAAACGAACTTAATAATTTATTCTTTAAAACAGAGTTTTAAAGAAGAAATGTCCTTCAACATTATTAATAATGTGAATTTTGAAGTGAAACCTTGTTGAAGCTCTCTTTGGCCTGCAAGCGTTAGTGAACACTTCTGGAGACAAAACCCTGGACTCAAGGATTAAAATGACCCTTTTTGGACCAAAATGGAATTTGATGACTACAAATAACGAGAAATGGACCTTGGTGAATTTCACTGCAGCGGGCTGACAAGACGGAGTCTAACATTGGCTCCAATGGGGATGGCAGCTGCCGCTTCTTGGAGGTGCCAACAACTGCAGATCTTTGGGTGAGCAGACAGTGCCTCCGTCCATTGGGCGATGGAGTCATTATTTCAACAGACAACATGAGACTTCCGACTCATTTATTAATTGAAACTGACTGAAAAGAGTGAAAAACTGGCTCAACAAACTTCACACTAAAACTGTAATGAAACTCAGAACGAAATGCTGCCTTTTGGCTGCTTATTTATTTACAAAATCTACCCTACTTTGCTGTAAAAACAATAGATCAGGTAATACTGAAATGCCAGATCAACCATTCAAGTAAACCTGAGAATGATGCCACTTGAGAATTCTTCCACCAGGACACAGATGTAATTGCTAGCAGCCCTTCATGCACGTAATGAGCCTGGTCACGTAAAAGACAGCTTGATTTATCAATCAAACTGAAAAACATTTCCATGTATGTTGCAATAGGATCGCAAAAGCCAGACTCTATTTGCTGCCCCAACTCCACAATACATACTTCCAGCTGCACACTATCAATGCAAACATCTGTAGGCAACTCTATTATTTCTTGTTTCGAAGGAGGAAGAGTTTCCAAGAACTTTTTAGGATCTCGGAAATCATATGACTGGATCTGCTCATTCAAATACTGAATCTCCTTCTCAAGTTTTTCAACAATTAACTCACAGACACTAGTTTTAGTTTCAAGAGGGAACTTTGGAGATTTCAAACATTGAAGCAAGGCACTGAAAAATTCTTCATTAATTTCAATATCCACTAACCACTCTCTAACTTTGTTCACAGCTTCACAAAGTGCAGGGTTTGCCACATACCCTACCATTGCATAGATGGATCAGCGAGCACTAGAATGTCTGGATCGAGTTGGAGTCGCCAGGTGAATGTTTCAACCTTCATATGCGTCTGACTTCTGTCCACCATCAGCATCATATCTGCAACTTGATTTCATGTACTGGGACAAGACAATCAACAAGTCGAATGTCACATCAAAAGCAAACCATCTTCCCCAATATGGTCGCCACTATGTTAGCGCTCAAATCTGCCTCAGGCTGAAAAAGGTGAGGTTCGAGGCAACATCAAACCAAGCTCAGCCTCGTAGCTAGCCCTACGACGATAGGAGAGGGCTCTCTCCGGGTCTATCTCGGCAAAAGGTTTTCAAAGGGGCTGAGATGACCTATAGTGAATGCGGATTTTAGGCTAGTAAAGAGATAAGAAATGGGTTTTTCATAAATGGTTGGGTTTTCTGGGCAGCGTGGTATCAAGAACAGCGTGAGCAGAGATTTAATCAAAGGCACAGATTATTCCATAAGGCGAGGTAGGAGCGAAATTTAACAATTAAATTGAGATTAAACGGAATGGAAAGACTGATGAGAAGTCGACAAGGGCATGTGTGATGAATCCTTATCAAACAGAAGAAAACATTAAATATGAACACTTCCTCAAGACAGAGAAAATAAATTGAATTATGCCTTTCTCACTTAAAAGTATTCATTTAGAAATGATATGTGAATGAAACTATGAAACATTACAAAGACATATGAAACAAAAGAAAAACATATGCTAAATTTCCACACCACAAGAATCTTACAAATCAGAGCTGGGCCATTTAATTAATCTCTGCCATTCAATTGTACAATGAAATGCTCTGTTCTCCTCCACGCACCTCTCAAAACTCTCTCACCCCTTACAAAATGATTTACAATACAAGAAATACCATTACAGGTGGGGGAAAACAAATCGACCCCAAAATAAGGAATGGTTTAACAATTATTAATAAAACAACTACGGTAGATCCAATTATGTGTTTTAAGAAATAAATAGCATTTCACCTAAATCTATCGATGACCAAGTAAAAGACAAAATCGGACTTGAGTTGCAACTGAAGTTAAAAATAGGCAAATTGCTCCTATTTCTCTGCCACGATGGATATCCTTGTTTAATTTGTGCTTTCGGTTCTTATCTCTCTGTTGTGGCAGACATTCTTCATTTAATTCTCGGACTATTTGCTTCCACTTACTGTTTGAATAAAACCAACAAAAATAGCCTTTTAAACTAAAATTATGCCGGTTCCAGCAGCAATCACTAGTGGACACATATCAATGATAACTAAGCGCGTGATCAAACATTGCATGCCACATAAACGCTCGTGAAATTACCATCTTTTGAAAATCAAGCCTCTGCCTAACAAGCTTTTGATTAGTCGCAAAAAATTTGAATTCAGTCAGGCAACTAATTTTCATGACATTCAAACCATCTTCACCATAATTAAATTGGATAACTGAGCCATCTGAATCTCTTACAGTATAATTATAATACACCTTCAAACACTCGAGATTCTTTATGAGAAATCGCTGTAAGTAACCACTTCGGGACGTTTTAATAGCGGTGTCAACAAGCCCATCACGGCTTGCAAAAGTTCTAGAAATAGTTTGATTCCCATTAGCCACCTGTTGATTACTTTCTGCAGTAATTCATCTTCCTCATTTGTTATCGATAACGCGAGATGCCCAATTGCCTTGCGAAAATTTGGTGGTGCTGTATGATATCGTAAAGCAACTACCAAGCAAAATGAAAGTTTTCCATCTCACTGCTGTTAGATACCTCCTTAACTCTATCTTGGTTGATTTAGAAAGAATTTAATGACACTCCAAACTGCTTTCTTTCCTGTAAATACCTGTGACACATATCATAGACACTCATTGCGATACTAATGGGCTGCCAAGAAACCATCACACGTGATACAGCAAGCACCTTGTTTGTATCTTGAAAAGAATTGATATCTCACAATCTATCTTCATCAGCAACAAAAACAACTATCAAAGTAATGTCCCCATTCTGAACACACCGCCAGACCCACTCCATCATATCATTGGGCTCACTGGAGCACTTTGGTCAGAAGTAAAACTTTCATGTTCTATTTTGCAAGAGTGAGGTCGTTTTAGGGGCCTTTCATCTATATCTGTGGAAACAAGTCTACAATCACCTTCAATCTCTGGAGTAATTTTTAATATATTCTTTGCAAGCCCATTCAGAGAAAAGTGTAGCTAGACCCATGTCAGCAACAGGCGTTGTTATGCGCATGTCTTTGAAGCATTTCCTTTGATTCCTTTTCACTCAACATTGCAACAAGCCATGGTAAAACACATTCCAGTAATTTCAATGGCATCATATGTAGGCTTTGAAGAAAAGAGTGCGTTGCTCTTCAACACTATAATGCTCACATGCTAGAGGAAGCACCTCAATCTCCTCACCAAGAAAAGTGTGTTGAATTTTCCTTATTATCAGGTCAGCCTGTGTATAAACTTTAAATGTATTTACGTTTCCTCCAGGAATGTGTATTCTTTCTATGAGGCTTCAGAAATTCTCAGTTTGTGTTTTCTCCACTCCATCCTCATTGATTAAGGAGACACGTTTTCTAATTTTCTGATCAATGGCTGGAAATAAGGCTTTATCCTTCACAGTACTGCAGAAGATACCAACTTCTGCAAGGAATCGCAAACGATCAATGAATGAGGACATATTTGAAACAACGCCACAATGATGCGTTTTATGTGCCTCTTCAGCTATTTATTTCAACTCCGTTTTGATAGCGTTATCCCAGTATTTTATCCTACTGATAGGAGGATTCAACAAAGTAGAATCATCGTTATTCAGAAGATCATACTCAGTAGGTGAGAGTCTTGTACACATTTTCGTAGGGCAGCATTTAAATAATTTTGAACCTTCAGTACTTTGCTTTGTTGATGCTCCATCGATAGACCAAACAGTGATGAATGCAGGGTGAAAGGCTCAACGCGCCACGCGCACTCCCAGTGCGCCGCGCGCACTCCCAGTGCGTCGCGCACACACAAAAATGCACTGGCAAATGATGCCCAGTGCGCCGCGCACTCTATGCGCCGCACGCTCTTTGTATGCGTTGCGCGTTGACTGTCAGGACAATTCCGGCCTAAAAAAAAAATAAAAAAAATTCGTGCTTTAACCCTTCAATTAGATCTTTTTGGATGCAAATGGCCTTTTAATCAATGAAAACATCTTGATGACTTTGATTTTGGCAAATTCATTTTGTAAAGTTGTAGAGTCTTGGCACTTTGACAACTTTGGACCCAAACTCTGATTTCTTGTTTCCTTTGACTTTTGGTTTTGAAATGATGACTTTTTCTTGATTGATTTCTTGTAGGTGTTGGAGCTGCTAAACCTAGCAAGATGGGCAGGCTGCCTGAAGAACTGTAAAACCTTATCAATCATGCATCAAACGAACTTAATAATTTCTTCTTTAAAACAGAGATTTAAAGAAGAAATGTCCTTCAGCATTATTAATAATGTGAATTTTGAAGTGAAACCTTGTTGAAGCTCTCTTTGGCCTGCAAGCGTTAGTGAACACTTCTGGAGACAAAACTCTGGACTCAAGGATTAAAATGACCCTTTTTGGACCAAAATGGCATTTGATGACTGCAAATAACGAGAAATGAACCTTGGTGAATTTGACTGCAGCGTGCTGACAAGACGGAGTCTAACACTATCAAAAGTGTCTTATGAGTAAGTTCCATTGGTGTTTTTGTTTTAGATGATTTTCTAGAAGTTTTGCATGCCTGGATTGGCTTTCACTTGGTCTCTGTAGTGACTCAAAGATTAGAAGCCTAAGAAACCTTAGATCACCCTAGTGCCTTTTTGTCTTCTTGATGAGTCTCACTAGTTTGTGAAATCTGTCATTGGTGAGAAATAGATTTCATTTCTCTTTGCAAATCTTTGAACGAACTTGGTCATAAGTTGTGAATTTCATTTTTATAAAAGAAAACATACCTGGGTGTTTTTTTTATTGATTTGTTATTCTGAACAAATTAATCCTTAGTTTAATGAATAACTACGTAAAACTTCCTCAAAAAGATTTGAAGCTTTTCTTTCAATTAGGTTTTTAGAAGTTTTTAGATCTCAAGATTAGTTTTTCATAGTTTTGAGTGTTTTCTAGAAATCGTAGAATCTCTTTTGAAAGAATTGTTTTCTGTAGTTTTGAGTGTTGAAAAAGAAAAAGGGATTTATTTTTTGTGAGCATAATTAGTAGTCTCATTTTGAGTTTATTGAAAAAGACAAAAATATTTTCTTTTCATTTACATGTTGAAGCAAAGATTTGTTTTTCAAAGAATTCCATTCTCAATTCTTTCTTTTAGCTAGAAATTTATTGAAAGAAAAACTAATTGTTTATCATTTTAGGTGCATTTTTTAGTGTTTTTGGAGTCAAGTCTTCACACCATCAAAGTTTCATCTCCATACCTATTGACTTAAGAAAAAACCTATAAAAGTAACGCTTAATTAAAATTGATCT
Organism: Pinus taeda; assembly: GCA_000404065.3. Taxonomy (NCBI): domain Eukaryota; kingdom Viridiplantae; phylum Streptophyta; class Pinopsida; order Pinales; family Pinaceae; genus Pinus; species Pinus taeda. Next base: position 48,165 of record APFE031187239.1, read on the forward strand.
AGCAATATTTTTATTTCTAGGGCTCTTATCACCAATATAGCTTATGCTAGTATCTTGGAGTAGGAAGTAATTAACTCTCCAAGATAGTTAAAACAAACAAGTAGCTATATCTTGCGGTAGGAAATAATTCCAATTGTAACTGATATAATTTGGGAAGCTCCTCTTAAAGGAGTCAATCATGAGATCATGTCCGAACCTTTGAGACAATCAAGTCTGTCTCATTGGGAAAGATAGAAGATTTGTGCGTATTAAAAACAGTAAACCTTGGATTAACCATTGTCAAGGAGCTTGGGGTCACTTGTTGGTAAACCTCAGATTGATCATGTCGAGGAGCCTTCAAGGGGATTGAGCTTTGTTACTCTACCCTTGCACGCAAATCAGATTGTAGACTGTTACCCCAGTTGTATTTGTTATTGTTGGTAACCTTAGTGACCATAATCTTAAGATTCTTTCCTAAGGTGACGGTGAAGGGCGGGTCTCATTGTACCTAGAGCAAATGTCGAATAGACTCACTTGGACTCTCTGGGGGGTTCTCTTCACTTGAGATAGTTTTGTGAAGAAACTTGTGCCAGTCTGTTTCATTAAGCAGGTTGTCGGGGTAACTGTTCCAACTGCCCTTTCTGTATTGAATTCTGCGACGTTGGATTTCATCACCAACTAGTGTTTTTGGTATGGAAAGTTACTGTTTGTGTTTGGTTTGAACTCTTAGATTTTTTAGGTGTGTGATTCAATTATTTAGTTCTTTAGAGACTCTAGGTGGTTTTATTGAGATTTTCTTTGTTTGCGTGTGAAGTAATTAAATATTTAATCATGGCTGAATTACCGAGACAATCACGTAGGCTTCGGGGGCGACCTCCCAAGTATACACCAAGCTAGCTTGAAGGGCTACAAGCTCTTGTATCACCTAGTGGCAATAGATTTGGGTCACCAGAAGCCGGAGAGTCTTCTTTAATTATTCATCCTGATTATCAAGTTCAAGCAACAGAGTATATTTCTGAACCAATTTCATTTTTTGAAGTTACTGGTAGTATTTCTCCTACCAGTGAATTAGCTGAAGAACCTGAAATTTCTGAACCTGAAACTAAACCTGCTGCTACTCTGCCTTCAGGATTTGCTTCTCCAACTTCTAGTGGTCCTGGTTCATCCAGGGTAGGAAGTGATATTACCCAAAATCTCCCTTCTGGACTCATTTCCATTGAAGAACTTGTTAGTCCAGACGAAGATATAACTCTCCCTGAGAATCAAACAACTTTAGAACTTAGGGAACGTGAATCAATTTTCTACAGTCCATTTAGGAGTGACGCTTGGTATGTATCTTTGAAATTTTTTTTAGAAAACCCGAGTCTTAGTTTTCAACCACCTCGAATTCCTTTTCATCTTACGCCTAGAGGTTATTATCCTCCTCTGAATATGTTGAAACAGTCATCCATGTTTTCCCAAACACCGGAAACATTTTTATATGGCGGTCCTTCTATTCATTTTGGGTATCAGTCACTTACTGGTACTTTTTTAGGAGCATTTCCTCAACCAATTGAACATGGGATATCAATTGGTAATAACAGAACTCAAGTGTCGAGCATAGAAGAAATTCTTATGATGTCTGGTACTATTCCAAATCCGCAACCTCAAGGTAGTTAGCTACCACCTGGAGGGCAACCTCAAGGTAGTTAGTTACTGCCTGGAGGGCAACCTCAAGGTAGTCAGTTACCGCCTAGGGGGCAACCTCAAGGTACTCAATTAGCGCCTGGGGGGCAACCTCAAGGTAGTCAGTTACCGCCTGGGGGGCGTGTTACACTGAATTTTGTCACCTTGACTATCTGCAGTTTATGTGGCCTCATCAATAGCCACATTGTCCTCTTTGTCAAGCCCCATACCTCTGCTCTTCATGTCAAAACTTCAAAGAGAGAGAAAGTCACTTGAAAACATGTTTATCTCTGGGTACGCAGGTTCTCTCTACCTTGCCTACGTGTACGCACTCCATATACATTAGACCTGCGTATTAATACGCTCTGTATACTAAAGCTAGGGTGCATACCCCTGTAAAGGTCAAAAGGCGCAAGTTTCATCTTTAAAAAGTTACTTGTGGTCACTTCTAGAGCCTTCTAGAAGAGTTCTTGACGTGTATTGAGCGCCTCCAGATGGTTCATGCACCCCTATGATAGAGGAGCTTATCCCATCAAGAGAGGAGCTACCCCATCCAAAAGAGGGAGTATCCCATTGATGTTGGAACTGAATAACCTCTTCTAGAATGCTATAAATACAGGCATTGGGCCAAAGGAGGGGAGGTTGAAAGCTAAACATTCTATAGGGTAAATGCTGCTGGAATTAGGACTTCCATTTGTTGACTTGTGAGGAGAGATCACTATCCTTCCTTGTTGCCATAGTGGGAGTGGGTGAGCTTGTCAAAGTAGAGGAAATCTCTTGCTGGACCCTGGGAGGAGCTTGCACAACACCAAGGCTCAGGTTGTAATGGTTCCTTTTTTGTTTCCTTAATACAAATAAGTCCAGTCTTCTCAATGATTTGTTGTTAATGAATTATTTCATGTACTCCTTGGTCTATATGATGAATATGCTTTGTTTTATGAAATATTCAGGTGTTATGTAATCGTTTGACTGTTAGTGTATGCAGGTCTTAAAGTGAAGGAGGAGCTCATCTGGATCAGCAAGGCTGGACTGCTACAACAAGCGGTGGATTTGAGGTAGGATCGAAAAACACTTGGTTTCTCATAGAATAATGTATGTTTAGAGAAGGATTGCTCTTGTTTGGTTTGTTTGTCACTAGAGAGTCTTAGACTCCTAGGGAGGTTAGGTTTGTCCGCAAAAATAACTCTTTCCGCATGACAGTTAGAGCTACAAAATCTAAGACAAATGAGGTCATTTCACAAGGGACTATCTTTCCTCTTCTCATCAAATATCTCTAGCTCTACAGTGTGAGGTAGGAGAAGGTGTGTGCGCATTTATTGAAATGTCACATTATCCTCCCCACCTAGTCTCAATATCTGTGCAGACTTGGCTTGCAATACTATTGGTTGTCACATGGATTCGTTCCATCAACCTTCATCCCCGCATTCCACTAATCCTCCGAATTGTACTGTGTTGTGTTCTCCCATTCTGAACTCCACATCTTATCTTCATAGGGATCAATTTTTCGATAAGGGTTGTGTTGTGCAGCCAACCTGCACTATCATTCATGAGGAGTGTGTGCAGGAATCTAAAGAAGAACCCATGGTGAAGGATGACTCCCTTCAATCCGTGCCTCATCCACTCTATTCTAACATCTCTTGTGATTTTTCAACTTTTGATTTTCCCTGTGAAAACTTATCTCCATATGTTTCTACTTCTGATTATTCAGAGGACACATTGGATGTCAACCTATGATTACATTGTGAAGAGGACTCATCTTCCTTTGAAAATTCATCCGATCTGTCATTTGTCATTTCTAAAAACAAAGAGGGTGAAAATCCTTGTTACTCATTTACCCCTCTGCATGATTCATCAAATCATGAGGATGCCGACAAATATCCCGAATTTTATGATTGTGGTTGTCCTGATCTATGTAATTATTCATTTGATCATGATGTTGATTCACTCCCTGTCAATGTTCCTAAGCCACTGGTCTCCAACGGTCTATCTATTGACAAAGTGGGAACCCCGTAGGCTGTCAAGGCACTTCAACCTAAGCTGATGGTTATGTTAGGCCCTCACTGTCCTAAGGTTAGTTCCACTTTCAATCCAAAATTTTTTGAAACACCCAAGGCTCCTCATCACTCATCTATATGCATTGAAGATCAATCCAATACACAAATTTTACTTCCTCCACTTGAATCACATTCTCTCATCGTTCATGCCTTGGAGGAATCTTACACAACAAGCGTGCTTGCAAAGCATAGGTTTTTTGTCTTTCTCATGTTCGCTCATATGTCACAGCCCAAAGAGTGTGTATGCTTACAATAGGCGTGCAGTACGTTGCAAATCCATCATATATTTGCAGAATGTTTGTTTTGTGCATTCGTTATTTTCTTTGTTGTGGAATTTTTAGAACTCAGAGTGTGTTGGTCCCCGCTGATCTATATTTCTTGTTGACTAGTTTACTTGTATATCTTTCTTGTTTACCATGTCTTTGCCAACATGGGCCAGTCAATGTGTCGGTGGCTACATTGGCAATATCACTTTATGTGAATAGGCCCATGCATTGTTTAGCATAGGAGTAGGAGGATATTTTCTTTATTTCTTTGCTTTTCTTTCTAGTTTACATGTTTTCTTTTCTTGCTTACTTAGTTTGGTTTGCCTACTTTCTTGTTTTTCTTACTTATTTCACTTTCACTTTACTCTTTCTTTTTTATTTTTTATTTCTTTACTTGCTCGCGTCCATAGGTTAGCCTTACATGAAACCATGTTTGGCACTCGAGACAAGACGAGAAAATCTAAGAGGACTTCTAGAGCTATCAACATTTGGTTATCTGTTCTCATCTAATTTTATGAAGAGCTAATTGTATTCAATCGATCATGCCTTGATGGAAAATATGTTATGTTCAGAGTGAGTCTTGGTGAAAACACAATGCTTGCATTGTTAACTAGTACCACCTACTCTAATCAGTTTTTTTGGGTTAACCCTTGTTATCTCATTAAAGTAGAGTAAAGTGAGGGGGAAAACCTTAACAAGTATGAAAAATGTATATATAACATACTTCTTTGAAGGAGAAACCTCTTCTACTCTCAATAAGTTAGGATCCCTCTTCTGCCTCTGAAATAAATAAGTGTCTATTTTGAAAAAATGAAAAAATAATAAGGCGAAAGAAGAGAAAGGCTTCTTGCACGAAGAATTTGTACAAGTAACTTAGCCAAGGTACTAACCAGGCTTGCTAACAGGGGAGTGATGCTTGTGTTCTTGTGTGGCTCCATCAGGGTACTATCTAGGCCAACTACCATTGAAGCAACACTAGATATGAAACTTAAACTTTGATAGTTATATTACTTGTGCATCAATATAGCCCTCATCCCCAATCAAAACAACTAAGTTGACTTGGCTTGGAATGTGCGCTGATCGCTTAAGAGGATGGCACAGACTACATATTTCAAACAAGCTAGTGTGGAAGCCATCATGATCAAAGAATTGAATAATACTTCCGGAAAGGTTAGACTCGCTTTTCACGAAACAATGTCCATATAAAGAGCTAGAGTTCTACCAGTGTGTCGCCAACATTGTAGCAGCTACAACCACCCCCCAAAATTTTGGCTCGCTTGCAAATTTCAAAGCCTACCTTAGATCCTAGGATCAACTGACCTTGGCCACTTGTTGGTAAGCTGATGATCTCAAGCTTCCCCTCCTTGATCTCAAGAGTTGTTCATGTTCTCATATTTATGCAGCATGTGTCATATTTGGGCATAGGGATTATGGTTTATCATGCAAAGGGAATTTGGTTTTTCTTTAAGGGGAATCTTGTGTGTATGAGTTTTCTTCATTATATAGAAATGTTTTACACTCACTTCACAAACTTTTGTCATGAAGGTTTTTGCATCAAGAAAAGTACATCTTATACATTCTAGATGGTCTATCTTGTATCACTAAGTGTTTGTATGTGATCATAGTCAAGTTCTATCACTATTTACATATGTGTCACTGATCTCACACTTAGACATTTCCCAAGCAACCTAGCCTCATCTAGCTTCCCAAAAATATGCACTTTGCTTCTACAACCCTCAAGCTCTCTTCCTTGCCTGTTGGAGCTTCGCAGTGTGCAGAGACCCTAGCCTCCCTTGGAATATAGAAACTGTGCAATATTGCCTCCCATATGCCCAGGCTGCAATGCACTCAGAAACTACACAACACCCATCCCGCAACAGTGTCTTGTGCCTCAAAAATATGTAGTTTTGTCCAAGCTTCCCTATCTGTCTTGCATTCAGAAACTATGCAAATCGAACTCTCGAGGACTCATTCCAATGACAGTCACTGCCCACTAAAACGACATTGATCTATCTCTCATTGACTACAAGAAAAGGTGACATGATGAGATCACTCCCAAGGGTTTCAGGAGAAGGACCAAGAGACTAAGTGATTGCAAAATATCAGGACCGCATGCATACTCCGTCGAATACATGATCATCTTAAGGGTAAGTATGGTAAGTAAAATAACACCTTTCGAAGTACATCTCTTAGTTGAGTTTGCAAGAATGCTTTTCATTGTAATATCATCCTATCTTTAATAACATACATGTGTGCAAACATAAAGTCATTTCATGAGTTTCCTCTACATGTATTGCTTCCTTTCCACTTGTTTGACCAATTGTCATCTTTGGCAAGTTGATTATTATGTCATGCTTCTGACCTTGTGTATATGAGTTGTGTTCGCTATGTAAAAATCTATCACACTGACACACAATGTTGTAAGCACTATCGCGCAACTGTCATCACAATCATTCAAAGGTCTATCCCAAGTGTCGTACTTGTCGCTTTCACTATTAGACAGTTTGATGTGTCTTATCATCTAGTCATGTTCAGTGTGTGTTCACAATGTCATGTATACATGAGTTCACTTGCTCACACACTTAGCCATTTTTTCTGAAAATCTATCGACTGGACCACCCTCCATCTGTAAGACCTTCTTTGAGCTGCATTACATAGTCTTAGACCTCAGTGAATAGGCATTATGGCCCAGAACTACATAGCACGTGAGGTTTCCCTCTAGGCAGTCTACATTGTGCAATTATGGAGTCAACCTGGTTGACTGTCACCTAGAAACGCACAGAAGTTTCCCATGAATCCATCTCAGTCTGCGCTTCCCAAAAGCCTATCTATCAAGCCTCACATTGGTCAACAAGAGAATTTGACTGGAGCAGTGACCCAGGGCTACACTCATCTCCAAAACTACATAGAAGTTATCCACCTTGCCTGCCAAAAGAAATTGCATAGACATGAGGGACAGGCACCCACTGCTTGTCACTGCACTATCCCTGGAAATTGTACAATTTTGTTAGGAAGTCCCCCTATTGGACTACTCTCCATGACTCTAAAAAATTGTGTAGTTTTCACAAACAATCCACCTACTTCCCCACACCCTACTCAGCCCAGAAACTATGCAAACATGTCCTACTTAAATGCCTCCCAGATCTGCATAGTTATGGCTAGTAGGCTCCCATAGCCTGATCCCAGTCTCCTCTTGAAATCTGCATTGTTTTCACTGCTAGTGCTCTCTACTGCCTGCACTCCCTTCTTGTAAAAACTGCACAGTTATGCCTCCCATCTTAGCCTGATCCCTCAAATGTCACCTATTGTCCTAGACTACTCTACCCAACCTATTAGTGATGTCTGTGTAGTTTTTCTTGACAGTGTCTTGGAGCCTCGCATCTTGTCTTGACATGTGTTATGCATTGTTTTAGAGCCCTGTCCTCTCTCCTGGTCACCTGCACCCAGAAACGAAAGACAATTCATGATGGTAGGCTAGTTTATTTCTAGGTTTGATGTCGTTGTGCCATGAGTGATTGCAGAAATAAGTACATGGATGATACATGGCACGATGATGAACAGGATAAATAAGGAGTGCATGCTAGAGGAATTTATCACGGTTGGATGAACACATGAAAAATACCAAGTAGTAAGCGAAGGAGACATGTGCACATGCATGAACCATCAAGCGAACACCAAGACCATTGAAGACTTTGTGCACTTTTCCATGCATAGGTGAAGCTATGGTATACCATGAACACACTCATCACTAAGCAACACAACAGCTCGGCACGAAGAACACAACCAACATGTTCATACCAACAATGTCATGTTGAGTTGTGTCAAAAGTTTCCTCAGCCACATCACTACTTTGGGTCATACTTGTTGTAATTAATGTAATGTAATGTGGAATTACAAGAGACCCATGGATGAAGTCAAAGAGTCTTGTAATTCAAAGATTCATGAGGGAAATTGAACCATCACAAGGGTTAGTTTCACCCTTGCCTATATATACCCCTCATTTGTACATGCAAAGGACTTTTCACCTTAGACCCTCCCACATAGCCTTGAGATTCTATAATATTTTCTTTGAGGAGCCAGCAGTGGCTCCAATGCTCCACTACCAGGGTTAGTGATGTATGGTGTATGCATGTGTCCGATAACTTTCGCTTATTTTAGAAGCATATCATAGACCATCAAATTTTCACACATGTATTATATTTTCTTGTAAGACTATTCTTTGGACACTTGTAATGTATGTTGCTTCAACTTGTACTAAGATAGTCGAACTATTTCAGTTGTTTTAGTGCATATGTTGTTGGAAATGTGTTGTATTAGTTTCTATTTTTGTCTCACCTGTGTGGGTTACTCAATCAGACACTCGACAGACTCATTCTCGTAAACTTGTTATAATGATCATCACACTCGTGTTGACTATTTCGCTAGGTTTTGTACGTGTTATATATTCACCTTTGTGTATGTGACTGTCGCATCTGTGTGGACTACTTTGTCATAATCTATGCATATCTTGTTGTGTGGGTTGTCTCTACCTAATTTGGGACTACCCCCTTTCTACTTGAGGCTCACTCTCACCCTTCACCTATGTAGTGAAAGAAATTTGACATAAACGACACTAAGCACTCACTAGGCACATGAACCTTGTTGTTTGAAGACTAAGTGAACCACTCTCATGTGTTGACAACCAAGAGCTAAGGAATATCTTTAAGATAATGGAAACCATGCCATCATATCAGATGGGAATCCAACACCAAACACTGTGACCTATAGTTGGGACTTCATACGAGGGAGATCCCCTAAATGTTGGTAGGTCTGGCACCATCAATAGATTGGAACTTTCACTTTAATAAAATATTAGAGCCAACATGTTTTCATGCATATGTTGTGAATATAGTAGGACTATTCTTCTTATGTTTGCAATATATGTTATTTCACTTACGCTAACGCTTATGAACTATATCGTTTGCATTAGTATGAATCTTATTGAATGCATGTTGTTGTATATTTCCATCATAGTTAAGTTGTGAACTATTTTGAAAGCTAACTTGTGATGCCTTTTATGCTCATTTTTTTCCTTCAAGTTGTATACTATTACAAGCTTCTTAGGGGCTCACTCATTTTCCCCTTGTTGTGTTAGGAACTTTCATGCAATGCCCTTTACCCTCTACAAAATCACACACCTGTTTCACCAAAGTCGCAAGTACACCACTCTATGCATTATTGTAGCCAAGGCACATCATTAAAACCCATTGCTTATTTCAGATGGTGCTCCTACACCAAATAGTATGACGTCTAATTGGGACTTCATATCATGGAGACCCTTTGAATGTTGACAGGTCCAACACTATCAATATTTTTTGTGCTAGAAGGTGAGCCATATGAGAAGTTGAGCCTGGGAAGTCTTCTTGAAATTTCCTGTTGAAAATGCAACAAGATGATGCAGCTTAGTGAAAAGAAGTCGCCTTCACTAAGTGGGCCCGCAGGCTATTTTTTGTGCAAAGTCTATTTTTAGACATATGGATCATGGTCTATGAGTTGTCGGATTCTATTTATGGATGATAGTTCATGTTGGTAAAAATAGATGGACCTCTATTTTTAGACATATGGGCGGAGTCTATTTTTAGACTGCCAGTCTAAAAATAGAACAGTCAAATATTATTAGCTCTTAATAATATTTGGGCTATAAACATTATCTTATCCTCTTGCAGCACTTCAGTTCAAGCTACGGATGTGGCACATGCAATTGCCAGAAGGAAATACACTTTTCCTATGGGTTAGTTGAGCTATTGCATGATGGACTTCAGTTAGAACTCAAG
>APFE031187243.1:0-10528 GCA_000404065.3 Pinus taeda
GCACTGCCAACCATACAATTCCCTAGAGTTGTAACTCGAGTGCTGAGTGCAATAACTTCCTCATGGAATTCATTCAAAGAAATTTCTAGACTACTCAAAAGTTAGAGGAACTTAGCTTCTAATAATAATTGTGAAGACTAGCATTGTCTCTCATCCATGTCATCTTGTTGTTTCCTAGAAACTTTGGCAACACCTCAACCAAATCAAAAAATTTAAGAAACAAAGAACCAACATCAAGGCTTTCTGGAAGACAATGAGATTATTCCATTTAAGGAAAGGACCACTAAACCCGACTTGCAAAAGAACTAACAAGCTTAACCCACACCCCAAGACTAGCAAGGTAAGGCTTCCAAAGAATTTTCTAGAGTTCCACATAATCTATTATATAATTAAGACTAAAACACTACCATAAGCCATATAGAGGAAAATTTTCATATCCAACCCAAAATCCTCTGGAGGATGATGAATAGATTGATGATTGAAAGTGCAGGGTGATGAAATTAACTCCAACCCACTTCTCAGAGAAAGAAACTCCATATCCATATTGAATTCAAGTCGCTCCCACCAAATAAGAATTAAATTCTTATGCCTCATTTTGCAGATGAGAAGAAATATTTCGAGACACATAATAAGGTGGAGGGGACACCTAGAGGAAAATTTTAAAGTCCGACGTCAGAAATTAATAAATAGCTAGATCCTAATACCACTTATCCTTTTATCAAGATCCATAAACCATTTAGAGTAGGAGGAAAATGTCTCATCTTCGCTTCCAACAAATTTCCGTATGTGTCAAAATTTGAATGAAAGTGAATACGCCTTGGGACTCTCGTCATGACTTTGGTATATAGATGATTTTAAATTTTTGTTGATCCAAATATAATATTCCTTGGCCCAAATAGAGCCTTTTTTTCCAAAATGTCTGCCACTGAATTCAAATGTCAGCAAACATGGAAAAAATTCCATATGCTTGGATTGAGAGGCAAGTAAGAGAATCCTTTGGAGAATAAGAGGGAAAACAAAGCTCGAATCCATCATAGCCTAGACCACCTAAAGCATTATAATCATTGAATCAATAAAGACTAGAATAGTGTTAAAATTTATTTCCAAAGAAGTTTCTAGACCCTTCCATAGAGCAAGAAACTCCATTTCATGGGAATGACTGAGGCTCTAGAGTAGTGAAGTGTCAAGTTGTCTCAGGGGTTAATCACTTAGAAGGGTTTGGTTGTATCTTGTAGCTTTTCTGACATGTGAAACAGGTCAGATTGATTGTGTTGGGTTGGTTCCATTTCCTTAACTATACATGGGGAGTTGAATCAGATTGTAGTAGTCGCTCATCACATGTTTACCCCAACAGACTGGTTAACTTGAGTAAATGTGGCAGGAGGGTGTTCTAGAATCAAAGAAATTTTTGTAAGGAGTTCCTTAACATAACACCCATTCACTATCAATCCAAAGCCTCATGGTAAACAAAGGAACATGATTTCTTTTTTTTTAAGAAACAGTTAAGGGTTTTGCATTAATAATACTAGATTATCGGCTAGAAGCCTTAAAAAATCTTTTTTTCTCTCACAATGTAAATATTCACCTGACCATACAAAATTAGTGTCATCTCTAGGATTTCATTTCTCCCCTATTCTAAATACATATATTTTTATGAATATACAGAAGATCTCAAGTATCAAAAGGTATTTACATTACAACATATATCAACAAAATATTTGAACTAAAACCAATAAACCCGTCCTTAGTTTCCCCTATCAACATCGTCCAAAACTAGGCTTGTCATTCCTCTGTGAGTGAAGAGGCTTCTTCCTATCAGGAACCACACTAGGAGAAACACCTCCAAGAGAAAGTTGAGCACTGCTAACCATACAATTCCCTAGAGTTGTAACCTGAGTGCTAAGTGCAATAACTTCCTCATGGAATTCATTCAAAGAAATTTCCACACTACTCAGAAGTTAGAGGAACTTATCTTCTAATAATAGATGTGAATACTAGCATTGTCTCTCATCCATGTCATTCTGTTGTTTCCTAGAAACTTCAACAACACCTCAATGAGACCCAAAAATTTAAGAAACAAAGAACCAACATCAAGGCTTTCTGGAAGACAATGAGATTGTTCCATTTCAGGTAAGGACCACCTAACCTGACTTGCAAAAGAACTAACAAGCTTAACCCACACCCCAAGACCAACAAGGCAAGGCTTCCAAAGAATTTTCTAGAGTTCCACATAGTCTAATATATAATTGAGACTGAAACACTGCCATGAGCCATACTGAGGAAACTTTTCATATCCAACCCAAAATCCTCTCGAGGATGATGAATACACTGATGATTGAAAGTTTAGGGTGATGAAATTAACTCCAACCCACTTCTCAGAGAAAGAAACTCCATAGCCATATTGAATTCCAGTCGCTTCGACAAAATAAGTATTAAATTCTTATGCTTCATTTTGCAGATGAGAGGAAATATTTCGAGACACATAATAAGGTGCATGGGACACCTAGAAGAAAATTTTGAAGACTAATGTCAGAAATTAATAAATATCTAGATCCCTATACCGCTTATCCTTTTAACAAGAGTCATAGACCATTTAGAGTAGGACGAAGATGTCCCATCCCCACTTCGAGACAAATTTCCATAAGTATCAACATTTGAATGAAAGCGAATATGCCTTGGGACTCTCGTCATGACTATGGTATATAAATGATTTTGAAATTTCTTTAATCCAAATATAATCTTCCTTGGCCCAACACAGAGCCTTTATTTTGTAAAATGTTTGCCATTGAATTCAAATGTCTTCAAACATGGAAAAAATTCCATATGTTCGAATTGAGAGGTAAGTAAGAGAATCCTTTGGAGAATAAGAGGGCAAAAAAGCTCGACTCCATCATAGCAATGACCACCTAACAAATTATAATCATTGAATCAATGAAGACTAGAATAAAGTAAAAATTAATTTCGAAAGAGGTTTCTAGACCCTTCTATAGAGAAAGAAACTCCACTTGGTTGTTTGTCACATGACCAAGACCCCATGCAAATTGTGCCACAATTTTTTTGTTGGGGTTGAATAATGCCCCTCTTACTCTTGCCTCCACCATAAAGGAACATGATTGTTAAAATAAAAAATATGACGCATTGTGTAGGATAGTTTAATTCCATAATGATTAGTTACGCTACACTAGAAGCATCAACATTCTCCACCATGGAAACAATTCAAATTTTACTCGAAAACCTTTTTATTATCTTTAAAAAAAATTAAACATAAAAGTTTAATTACATACCTTAACTGATATATTTCCTTTATTATGAGGTATATAATGTCATTTCCCATTCCTTTTAGCCTTAGAATTTGATGTTTTGCTACGAGGTAACCCTTTCATACTTTGAGGTTGTTGGTGAAGCTTCTCTTGGATCTACATGAATAAACTCAGCATGGTTTCAATTGTTTTCGGGTTTTTATAATAGACAAATAACTTAAATTGTGCATCTTATTCACATAACTTAATAGGCATGTTTTTTCGTTTGGGTTTATCTTAGTTGGTTGGGAGAAATAATTGTTGTCCTCCACACCTAGGTTCAATTCTTGCAAGCCACATGTTGAGGTTTATTGTAATGGATTTGAGCTCTATTGTTGAGTCTGATTAGTACCTAGCGGACCAAAACATGTATGTTCTTCATATGGAATATAAAAAAATTGTCATAAAGAGGGGAGGGAAGAAAAACATATGAGATTTGTTTCGGTTTTTGAATTCCATTACCCACATTATTAATGTTTCCATTTTATGGTATTTTAGACATCATAATGTTCAATTCAACCAACTCTGATGGTGTAAGACAACTATAAGTAATCAAAATTTGTTTTAGTATTTTTGTATATTGAAATATCTATTAATCGATCAAGTAATGAGTAATTATATTGAAATGAGTGCAAACATTATCATGTTAGCATTGTACTATCTATAGTGTATTTTGAATCTATAGTGGCATAAAATGTTGGTGTATGTTTGAATCTATAGTAGTACAAAGGGTTAGCCCTTGCATACATTTAGCTATTTATGGCTTTTTGCCACACTTACACTAGTATGACCACTTTGTTTTAAAGGCCAAACTTATTGGTACATAAGGTTTCCACGATATATTGTATTTTTTCCCATGTTACAAATCTCAGGAAAAGCCCTTGGATAATTTCCCTCATTTTGAAGATGATACATAGGGAAAACCCTAGATTATTAAGGCCACAAGGCGAGTCGAGAACAATGATGAAAGCCATTAGAGAAATATACTATATATGAGCTCAACATGTCACTTGTGGGAATCGAACCTAGGTGGGGAGGATGATAGCCATTCCTCCAGCCACCTGAGATAAATCCAATTTTATGTTAATAAATTAACTTTTTGCTTGGAAATTTATTTGAAATTTTTGAAAAGGGATGGAAGATGCTTTCATACTTATCTTCATTTTGGAGATTTTGTTTAAACCACAATTTGTTGTGACTATTTCTCTTTATCATATTAACTTTTTCGTTTCCTTTTCTATCAAGATAACTAGAAAGTTGGATAAAGATCTCACTTTCTAACACTTAGTTTCATAAAGTGTATATGGACAAGGAAGTAGTTCTATTGTAAAACTTCCTTCTTCTTTTTTTATGTATGTAGAGGATCCAAAATTGGATAGGATGAGAAAAGATCCCACTCCCACCTATATTTTATTTTATAATCCTAATAAATACATATGTGATATGAGATAGTGCAATTTCAAAATTGGTAGCATGATTAGCAAAGGAAACTTGTGAAGATGAGAAATCACGATTCGCTAAAGCCAAAGAAACTTAACAAGTTCCATTTATTGCAATACTATGTTATACATTATGTTGGAAAGAAATCTAATACATCCACTTCTACTTAGAGGGTTCTAAATCATTCTCCTTCTACATGTATTTATTGTCTTAATATACTCTTTACTTGAACATTCTTTGTTATCTTCCATTCATTAATTGAGTTATGCACTTTTCTTTCATATTTTTAGTTCATGTTTCTATTATTCCTTGATTAAGTTTTGGGCATATTATGCATATAAAAATTCATTAATGAGGTTAATATTGTGTCAATAACATACATTAGGGGAGGATTTATGAGGGTTTTGAGTACAAATCATTATCACTAATAAAGTGAAGAGATGGATATATATGTTATCCATAGAGATCAATTTTAAGCCATAATTATATACTTCAAATGATACTATAAGAAAATGAAAACGAGATAATTGATTCAAAGGCATAAGTGTAGCCTTGTCTTGAGAAGCATATTGTGTTATAAAATGGGCTATTATATTTGTTTCACCTTTCTATAATGTAAAAACAAATAGAATATGTGTCATAAAGAGAATTAAAAATAGGTCTTTCTGATTTTTTACTTAATTGTTGGTTATGGGCTACTGCTTTCAAATATAACAGAAGAGAGACATAACTAAAATGATAAAATTAAAAATCACATACATGAAAAACACAATTGGGTTTTGGAAAATGTGAGTGAAATACATTTATATTTTTCTTGGGAAAAATCAATTAAAATGTAAAAACCTCCCAACAGATTAAGTATAAATCATGAAGGTGCAAGTTCAAAGGATATTATTCTTGAATGAATATCACTAATTAGATGAAGATGTTAACTTTCAAAGAGAAACGTTACTCAAATGCAATGTAACACTACTCATGGTGCACCAATTCCTGGAATTGAATATTGAACAACTATAAAATTTCATATTTATAATTATTTCTCTTTATACTCAACATTTCTTTACACCTTTGGACCAACAAATAAGTTAAAACATGGTGAAAATAAAGTAAATTTAGCTCTTAAAAATAATTAAACAAAATAACTTTTATAAAACATTGAAAGTATAAGCTCCTAAGTGAGTAATTATGAATGGTAACTCTATTAACTTTTCCATCTAACTATTTTCAAAATTTTATTTAGGTGTAGATAATATATATATATAAAATCAACACCCATAAAAACGGAATCACTCTTATTCACACCATAGAAACCGAATAACGCAGGTAAAAAAAACTACATCAATATAAAAAATTATAAAATAATATCACTGACTTAAAAGATGGTTTAATGCATGGTAATTAGAAAATTGGTTTAATGAGTAATAATTAAAAGATTGGTTAAAGGTGAATTTGAACACAACGGTCCAAAAAAACAATAATAAAACTTATGAATGCCTTAGTTATTATACACTCGCCCGCACGCGTGAGGAATTAAGAATGTGAGGGATCGGTGGTTGTATACTTTGCCCCTAGTGAATGAAGAATGAGAGGAGGAAATTCACCAATGAAGAGGAGGTGATAGAAGTTTTTTCAGTCCGAAAACAGCAGAAAGGCGATCTGAGTGGATTATTCATGGAGGGGGTAATTTTCTGTTCCTTTAATTTGTTTGGTCTATTTCTCTGTTTATTGCACTGGTTAACCAGGGAAACCAAGTAACCTGACAATTTTTTTCATGTTCAATCTACAGGTGGTTAAGCATGGGTGTTCTTTCTCTCTCAAGGTCTTTGATGTAAAGTTGTTTGTCTTATGGAGTGCTCCATAATGTTCTGTGTAGTGTTGTGGTATGTTTGTAATGTGGGTTGTGTAGTGTTGTGGTTTGGTTGTTTTGTGTGTCTGTTAAGTGAGAGAGAAAGTCCAAGCTGAGGAGAGTATCAGGGGTGGTTGAAGGGCCAACTTGATCAATGCATTCAGAGTTGAGTTGGTATCCATGGCAATATTTTCTTGAATTACTTTTAAATTCATTCTCCGCCATTTGTTTCTGTTTTTTTTATGAATTGGAATTTTATATACAGGAGGAGCTGGAATGATGAGTTTGTAGCTCTTTTTTAACGACCTGTTTCCAGAGTTTCAATAACAAATGAAAGATTGTTAAGAAGCAAGGTTAGTAGTAATTGTGAATGGCCTTGTTCTCCTGTGTTTCTTGGTGCAGTTTACAAATATCTCTATGATATATTTACAGAACATGTCAATTGCAGAAGAGTTATGTCAATTGAGCTAGTTTTAGTCTATGTGTCGATCTGTGTTCACATAGAGGATGTTCACATGTGAGATATTCCATGTAAGGAGTAATGTTTCCCATAAATATTTTCGAGTATTGACAACATTGGTTTCTCATTTCATGGCTGCGCTGCTTGTTAGAGCATTGGTCTCTCCAAACGCCCAATTGAGCTCCTCCTTTTCTCATTTCATGGCTGCGTTGTTTGTTACAGCATTGGTCTCTCCAAACCCCCAATTGAGCTCCAAGCGTCCAATTGAGCTCCTCATTTTCTCATTTCATGTCTACGTTGTTTGTTACAACATTGGTCTCTCCAGACCCCGAATTAAGCTCCAAACGCCCAATTGAACTCCTCCTTTTCACATTTCATGCATGCCCATCCATTTTCTTTAGATGTGTTGAACACATTACGTTCTATTACTATGCTAGATCTCACCTATAATACAATCAAGGGAGAAATTCCTTCATGGTTGTAGAATCTTTCAGAGCTTTGAGACGTTGCTCCTATCATACAATCAGTTGGAGGGGCCAATACCATCTCAACTGTATAACTCGTCGACTTCTCTGAAGCAAGTGGAGTTACGAGCAAATCAGTTCCATGACAGCCTTCCCCATCCACCATGATTCATATCCATAAGAGTTGCATAATCCGATGAAGTCGAAGTTCCTTAAAGAGTGCTAACACCAGTCATAAGAACAACTAATTTAGGTAGCACAGTCGGTAGTTTCTCAAGTAGCGTGGGTAGATTAAGTAGGAAATTGAGAAGGTGGTTAGTCAGTTGAGAGGCACCGTCAAAATCCTTACACAGCAAAACCCTACAGAGCCAGATCAACACATTCGTGAGAAAGACCCAGCCCTTTCTGTTGATTGTGCAATTCAGAAGCGAGAGCTCGAATAAACCCCAGAAATGCCCGCCGTAAGGCTGCATAGACTACATAGCCTACTTACAGATCCAATTCTAGACCCGTACAGCGTAGCTACATAGCCTACTTGCAGATCCAATTCTAGACCCATAGCTACATAGCCTACTTGCAGATTTCTGTTTAATAGAAAAATTCAATGAATCTTTTTGCTTTGTTAAGAAAGCACGGTGAAATTACTTTTGATGGTGTTTTCTTACTCCGTTTTGAATATCACAAAAAACGAATTAAGTGGATGGTTGTGATTGTTTGGGGATGCGTGCTGGAGTTTGAGGCATTTTCAATATCGTTATCGCATTTTCTTGAAATATTACTATTTCATCCATAGATACCTGTAATTCTTGAAATTACGGACGGTCACTGATTGTGTGAATAATAACCTGTAATACATTTGCTCTGTGAGCAAGATATTCGGTGTACATATGTTGTGTATCTAGAAGGCCGAACGCACACACACCATAGCTGTTTTCAAAAACTACATTTATTCGGTGAAGATACTATTTCTATTATGATTTCTCCTACATACTAGAAGGCCGAACGCACACACACCATAGCTGTTTTCAAAAACTACATTTATTCCTATTTCTATTATGATTTCTCCTACGTACTGTCCTCACTGCCTTGGTGATACTATTGATATTATGACTTCTCTTACCTACTGTCCTCACTGCCTTGGTGATACTATTTATATTATGATTTCTATAATCGATGGGGGAGAGCACTACCTTGGTCATCCTTGCTCTATGCCATTTCTGTTTGTGAAGATTTGTCCATTTCTATAATATCTACTACCCACCTAGTGGTCATCCCTGCGAGGACCGTTTGAATTTAATACCCTGAACTTGATGGGTATATTTAGTCTTTTAGATGCAGGATTTAGTCTATTATATACTAGAGAGACAGGCCCTGTAATATACCTGTAGCTTTGGGTTAGCATTTGAAGGGGAATGAGTCTGTAGCTTTGGGTTAGCATTTGAAGGGGAATGAGTGGTCGTCATTAAGGAGGATTGTAGATGGTTGGTGCTTAATATTTATTTTGACTGCTTATATCATGTACCAGATTATCGTTCATATTCATGTGCATGTAAGTGGAACGTTCCTCTGTTTTCCTTTGACTTCACTGTAAACGGTTCAACATTCCTCTGTTTTCCCTTGACTTCACTGTAGATGGTTCAACATTCCTCTGTTTTCCCTTGACTTCAACATTCCTCTGTTTTCCCTTGACTTCATTGTAGATGGTTCAACATTCCTCTGTTTTCCCTTGACTTCACTGTAGATGGTTCAACATTCATATGCACATGAGTGTGTCTCCTTTATTATTGAGGAACAAGAAGGCTTCGCTGATTACATTGAAAATATGCATCAAGAACTCTTTCAACATGGATTGGGAAGCCTTTTCTTTTTTGGCAAAATCCCTGCTAAACGCACTGCTCGCCCAAAAACCATTTGAGAAATATTTGACCAATTTCACCCACAGGAAGGAGGGACAAGTGGAGCGCAGTCCCAAAACAACATGGTAGTATTTACTTAATTAGGACAGATAATATGCAATAGTAGGCAACCCTCGAATGTCATGAACGACTTGACAACGATCTCCCGAAACGATTTTCACGCGGCAACAAATTCTTAGGTAATCAAAGATTCCTTTTTTACTCTCTGTTTTTAGATAATCCATTATTCCTTTTTTGCTTTCTGTTTTTTTTATAATCATGTAGTTTTATTAATTATAAAGCAACTGTTTTCTCTTTCATCTTTTATTTCTATGAAAGTTTACCATGTAACATTTACTTATTTTTATCAAGGGAAATATATTTACCAAGAATTTGGGTTATGATTTAGATTTTCGGAAATAAACATGTATTTTATTATTATATATTTTATAAAGATAGATATATGGGTAATGATTTAGAATTTCGAAAATGAATAGTTATTATTATGATTGGTTACTCATTATTTTATTCTTTATTTCAATTTAAAAAAATATGAAAAATATATAACATTTAATTGTTGAGAATTTTATTTACTCAATGAAATTTTATTAATAAAAGCATATTACCAAATGTGTTTCCTTATTTATTTTAGATATCTAAAGGTTAAATTTAATTTTTATTATATTGAATTTGGAAATTTTATCATATTTTTTTCACTTTAACATAATATTTCATCCCATGGTTTTTTTTCCTTACATATTTGTCATGCATTATGGGTTTATTATTATATATATTATAGATTTTATTTATGAATGACACATTTAATTGTGTTACCCATTATTATGAAAGGTTTGTATACTAACAATATCATTTCAATGTTGTATGTTGCAGAAAATTTATCAATATCAAAGTTGCTCCTGAGTGAGTCGAAGACATTATATATTTTTATGTTTTGTAGTGTTGTAATTAGAAGCAAATATTTATTTTTTTGTTTAAATGGGCTCATCAAAGAATGTACATGAACACCAACTATCATTAATAAAACGAGTAGGTTTTTTTTTCTGTGTGTGGAGGGGAATTCAACCCCTCCAAAAGGCTCTTAGGTAATATGCACAAATGCAAAT
>APFE031187250.1:0-12859 GCA_000404065.3 Pinus taeda
CACTTGTATGATAATACAGAGATTGGGGTTTTAGGCTGAGGCTTTCCCCAGGTTATTTCTTCTGTGTTATGTGTGACTCATTTCTCATTCTCAGTTATATGTGCTCTCATTGATCGTTCTCAAATTTATTAAGCTTCTGCAAAGTTTGTTGTAGAAGTACATCTTGTTTTTTGCTTTAGCCTATTGCATAATTTGTTGATCTATAGTGGGAATTTCTACAGCGGCTAGGAGAAGAGGCGTTGTGCATATGAGACAGGGAGCTACGCATAGAGCAGTTGGAGGAGACATTGCCCACAGATGCTAGAGCACTATGCATAGGAGTGGAGCATTGCACATAGGGCAGTTTCTCTATTGCAAATTTGAACGACGTAGTGCACTTGTAGGTGGCGCTGCGCATAGGAGAAGCAAGTGCCAAAACACTATGTCAACCACTCAAAATGTGTTGTTTGCCATCTATAGCCTACAAACAAGTAAGTGTAATCTCTAAGCTATCATCTTGGCATTCAATTCATTAATTTGAAGTTCTTTTTCTATTTTGAAAATCAAACCCTAGACTGCCTACAAATCCCTCCTATACATCCCTCCACCCATTCCTTTAAACCTTAATCCCTCATATACATCCCTCCACCCATTCCTTAAAACCCTAATCCCTCCTATACATCCCTCCACCCATTCCTTGAACCCTATTCCCTCAAACAAATCCCTCCATATCCCTTATTCCCTTATCCCCAAAGCAAAATCCTAAAACCCTATTTACTAAACAGTACCTATCAAAGGAGAATACCCTCCCTCTCATTTTAATATTATATATATTCCATCCTATGCCACATAAGTTCATCTCCCCTTCCGCTATCCCTAATTACCAACAAATTACTCCTTCATTACCTTCTCTAGGGTTACATAGCTTCAAAATTGGACAAACATGGACAAAGAGGATATAGATTATGAGGAGGAGGAAAAAAATGGTAGTGAGAGCTTCAGATATGAACCTCAGCATCAGAGAAAACCACACAAGGGAGGCAGAATTATCAGGGAGGAACCATCAAACATCAGAGAGTTACAGGCTTGTCATATGACCATCACTTGTTTCAGGCATCTAGGGTGTTATGAGTTTTGTGAGCAGGTGGAAAGAGTTCAACATCATCCTGAGCTGACCAGGACTTTTGTAGCCAATCTCCATGATAACAAGGTAACTCTTGCAGGGGTAAAATTTACAATTCATCCTCCATCATTGTTGATTATATGAGGATTCCAAATGTGGGGGAGAAATGGTATAAGGAACAAGATTTAGATGAGCACTATTATGAGCCATACATCAAATCTAGGTACAGAAATGAAAAGAAGAGGACCTTTCCTTTCAAGTTCCTTGAAGAGAAATATGCCCCTATGATGAGGATCATTATGAAATATTTCACATGTGAGAGTAGATTTTCTAGATTGTACACCTATAACATTAGGTTTCTTATTCATTTTACAAGAGTGAAAATGTTGAGCATCCCTTATTTCTTATTCAGGAACATTGGGAAGATGGCCTACATTGTACAGAAAAATCCATACCCACAACAGATGAGTAGTCTCTATCACTATTCCCTAATCAAGATGATTTTGCTACATCATCTCAACCTCCTTAACATCTCCTAGGAGACATTCATTTCCAATGACATCTTCAGGGGTCCTAAGATTCCTCCACCGATACCTCAAGAAGCAGAAAGACCTTCTAGCAGTGCCAAAGTAAAGAAAGATGAGAAGGTTAAAGAGACTAAAGCAGTTGAGGAGCCAGAAACCTACAAGATTTATCAGAGAGGGGCTAGAAAGTTTTTTGCAGTAGATAGGAAAGTGTTTACTCCACTTGATGTGGAAGGGGCCTTGCCTTCTTCATCAACTCATAGGAAAATTATTGCTACACAAAATGTGGAAGGGGCTTTGCCTTCTTCATCAACACAATAGGTACAACAGGTGCAACAGCTGCATAAAGGGAAAGGAAAGGTGCTCCAGGAAATCCTTGATGATGAGGAGGAAAGGGATTTTGATTTGATGGAAGATGATGAACCAGAGCAGCCACACATCCATCATGGCATTGAGATAGTTGACTTGGAGGCTCAAGATGAGGCAACAAATGAAAACATCACCATAAGGGAAAAATATGCATAGATCCAAGCACTAATGGACAACTTGGTGAGAGCTAAGTATGTCATTTCATACATTTAGCAAGAGAACAAAAAGCTAAGTGATAGAAAAGTCCTCATGGAGCTAGAACTTCTCAAATCAAAGAGGCAAAGTGAAAAAGGAAAATCAGCAATGCAAGAGGAAGAAACACCAGCTACCTTGACTGCAAAACAAAGAATTGAGAAGGAAATTTAGGAGGATAGAGAAACTTGCCTTGACAGGGTCAATTTGCATTTGGAGAAGCTATTCTAAAAGGCCAACAGGGACAATTGAATCATGAGGCACATGGCTCACCATTACAGGACTCGGAACAAGATTTGCAACATAAGGGTCAAGCGAATGAAAACAAGGCTAAAACAAGCACTCAAAGGAAAAAAGGAGGATGATAGGCTTAGGTTGCTTGCTGAAGCTTCCTTGGCTAACCAAGATACTTAATGGTGGTGTTTTCCACAAATTTTGAGCAAGTTTTGAATAATTTTTTCCTTTTGAAGAATTTGTCAATTTTTTATAGAGAAATTTTGGCTCTATACGCAGCGTCACTGGCGCTGCGCTTTTCCTAGGGGCATCCAATGAGGGAATGGTCAGCATTTTTTAATTTAGAATGATGAGTACATGCACCCTAATTATTTTCTAAGATTTTAGAGTAGAACTGGTCAACCGAAAGGTCAAACAACACCCAAAAAATGACCTTTCTGCCCTTTTTTGGACACACAGAAGCAGTCTTGGGTGAATTAGTTTTTGAGGGGTTAAATGAGCTTGAAATGAAGAAATGAAAGACGTTCTTGAACGAATACTTGAATAGATTTCCAATGAGCTATGATGAGTTCAATTTGGACACCGTGAAGGTCTCCAAAATGGACCTGACAAATGAGCTACACATAGGGCTTAGGCACTATGCTTTGGACAAAAATTGTGCTGAGTATCTATTTCACTATGCCTTGACTGTAATTTTCAGTTTCCTTCATAGATGGTGTTTTACTGATGTAAATGATGACTATACATTTAAATATTATTGATAATAGGTACTAGAAGTTATATTCATTATATTAAAAGCCATCTTGAGGACAAATGAATCAGTTTCCTCACTTTTAGAGGCAAGTTGTTAGGATGCCTAGATTCTAGTTTCTTGTTCAGTTTTGGTTAGATTATCTCCTCGTCTTAGGGATTCGACCCCTAAGAATGGGAG
Source organism: Pinus taeda (assembly GCA_000404065.3). Taxonomy (NCBI): domain Eukaryota; kingdom Viridiplantae; phylum Streptophyta; class Pinopsida; order Pinales; family Pinaceae; genus Pinus; species Pinus taeda. The sequence goes on from APFE031187250.1 coordinate 3,353, forward strand.
GAGGTTGAATCAATGTCTATATCTTCTTCTTCTTTCTCATTGTAAAGAGTTGGACTCAGTTGGATGCTTATGCTTTGAAGAGACATAATTTTGTATCAGTTTTAGCAAGAGATTAATGAAAAGTTGGAGCTATTTATTTGGGATCCATGTGGTATGATGTTTAGTTCATTTTTTCTTATATTTTCATGTGTTATATTTTATTGTTGAATCCATTTCATCATTTTATTTCCTTTATGTGAATGTATACAAGTCTGAGAGGCAGAATCCATATCTTTATGCTCTGTTTTGAGTACACATTTCACAGTCTATGTTTTCTTCATTTTAGGAAGAATCCAAAAGGTTTACATGCTCTTCCTAACTCCTCACTTGTATTTTCACCTCATCCATAAAACCCTAAGGTTATGAGCATTGTGCCTAGCTTTCTCCATTAAACACCCTGCAATTTTGACCTAATTTCATTGCCCTAACGTCTGGCTCCTCTTGATCCATCAAAACCGTTCAAATCCAAATCAAACCTTCTGCTACTATACCTAGACTAATATCATTTTCTTGATCCAGTCCTCTTGGCTAAGATCCTTACGGAGAGAGCCCTCTCCTGGCCTAGTAGGGTTATCTACATGGCTAAGCGTGGTTTATGGTTACCCTGGCATTGCCTTCCTTCAACCTGAGGTTCAATCCAGGTGATAACATAGTGGCGACCATACTGGGGAAACGAAAGATTAATCACCCCAGTAATATGTTTCATTTGAATTCTTAAGCTTGTGGATGATGAGTTTTAGAATTTACTAGGCTGAATTGGAAAGTTGTAAAGAAATATATAAAATTTCAAAATTAGACATACTGGCTTCTCAAAAGTACACCAGATCCAATCTAGATTCGAATCCTCCAACCATTGTCAGTGATCCTCATAAAATTTAGGTGAAAATATAAGAAAGTTGTAGAGAAATTTGGTTTAGCTGAAGAAAAATCAAGTGAGGATTTCATTCCTCGTGTTAGTTCACTCCCAGGAAGGTTAGACACTTTGCAAGACATTGAGGTTGATGTTAATTTTGAGCAAAGTTTATTTCAAAGTAAATCTTTAAGTTGGATTGATCGGATAGTTTTTGATTCCTTTATATATTTTGATAACCCCGTTGAATACTTGTTTCCACAAAGTAAATCAGGGTCACAGCTTATTCATACTCTTGGTCAGTTGCAGAACCTTTCTTCAAACATAAACACTTGGTGCAAAATAAGACTCATAGGCCATCTTTTGATTTTCGAAATATCTCCTTTGCATCTACTGCCACCCAAACAATCCCTTACCCACTGCCTTCTTCTTTACAAATTGTTCACACTACTCAAGCTATCGTTAATCCCCCTTTGAGTATACCGAGTACCCCAATCCTTGCTTTAAATCCACCACCTCCCCCACCTCCAGTTATGGCTGCCTGATATGCACCCCTTCGTTTACCTGAAAATCCTATTGCCATGATCGTTCATTATAAAAACAAAATACCTTTCTTTGATGGCACCCAAACCATTATATCTCAACAAAACGTAGACAAGATGAATGATTTCTTTGACATCCATGAAGTTGAAATTGAAGATGTGACGATGAGGCTGTTTGTACAAAGTTTTGGAGGAGAAGTTCAAAAATGGTTCAAAGCCCTACCAGCAGCTTCTATCACTACTTTACCCATCCTCCATAGGCAATTCATAGAACAGTGGGAGGTGAAGAAAAATTCCCTTTAGATTTTGTCCAAATATGAGAACATCAAAAGAAATGTTGGCATGAGTGTGCAAGACTATTGTGTAACATTTATTGCAGTGTACAATGTTATCCTTGCAAACATCAAACCACGAGAGGGATTTTCTTTGCTTAAGTTTCCAGATGGATTTGATGCTAATATGGCATATCAGTTGCGTGAATGTGACCCTACAACTCTACAAGACATGCAAAAGAATGTTGTGAGCGTAGAAGCAAACTTGCTGGCCAAACGAGCGAGGATGAGATCAGAGAAAAGAGTGAATGTAAAAAAGGAAGCATCTACTTCAGATGTAAAAATGGATACATCGATTCAAACAATGGAAAGGATGGTTGACCAGTTTTCCATCACAAATAGACCTAAACCTCAGATTTGGAATCCAAACTTTAGAGGGCAGTAGCAGCCCCAATTTCGAATCAAGCAAAGAGAACAAAAAACACTAGAACATCCAGCACAACAACAATAGCAAATCATAACTCCCTTATAGTAGAATTATGTTCGAGTGGAAGAAGAAGACGAGGAAGATCCAGTAATTGAAATGAATCATTTTTTCACTACTGATGGTATGCCTATATTTCTGAACAAAGATGAAGAGTATGCAGAAAGTTTTGACATTCAAAAGGATGAAGACTACATCTTGGCAAATGATGTTGTTTTTGAGGCCGAGTCTGATGATTATCAGTGTGGTTACATGAATGATTTGAGTGCACAGTAGAGGCAATATCCTTTGAGGAGCAGAGATGTACCAATCAATCCTATTCAAAAGTGGAAGGATGTTCAATTGAAGAATGATCCCCCAAAAAATTAGAAAAGGGGAAAGGAGCTTGCCGATTAGAGTTCCAACAAGGTAAATCAGCCATAAACAAGTACAGTTGCAAAAGAGAAAGATAATCAACACAAGGATAGTGCAACGAAGGATCAAACAGATAAGAGAGACATCAGTGTCAAAGAGGTATAAGAAGTCACGTCTTTTAATTTAGAAAGTGAAATTGCTAAATTGAAAGTGTCCATTCCTTTGACTGAGCTTGTTACGAATAGCCATTACAAACATCATGTATCTAGAACACTGAAAATTGATCCTTTGTCTGACATGGTGAATGTTAAGGATGATCACCCTAAACTTATTTTTGGTCGAGCGATAGAAGATCAGCTAGAATATAGTGGATTCCCACCCTTTTATTTAAGTCTTAGACTACATGAGTATATTCTTCATAATGATATGCTTGATTCCAGAGCTTCCCACAATTTGATGCCCAAGGCCATCATGGAAAAGATGGGCCTAGATATCACCCAAAAATATCATGATTTGTACTCATTCGATTCTGGTAGAGTTCGCTGCATTGGTCTCATCAAAGATTTGGTGGTTTCTTTAGATCAAATTCGAGCCAAAAATGTCTTGATGGATGTGGTAGTAGTTCATATACCACCTCGATTTGGTATGTTTTTATCTAGATCGTTGGGAGCCAAACTCAAAGGCACTTTACAATGTGACTTCTCTTATGCTACAATCCCTATTTTTGGTCAATTGAGGAAGTTGTACCAAGAAAAGAAGATGGAGTATATGATCACTAGTAAAGAGTAGCCCATAAATCATTCGATAAATGCTGCACATATAGATTTAGAGTCTTTTGTTTTGTACACTAATAGTGGATTGACTGATGTAGATATTCAACTTGTAGAAGTAGATGATGTACCAAAAAGTTTTGAGAGTTTTAGAGAAGTTCTTAATCAAGAAAAGGAAAAAATGGCAATTCCTTCTGAGCAGCCTCCACAAGAGCAAAAATTTAGTGAAGAGTAGAAAAGTGAAGTAACCAACAAAGGTAAGATCGAAACTAAAGTATAATTACAACATCTGGAAGATGAATTCAGCCTTTGGAGCATGAATTTCGATGGTGCTCTGGGAAAAGATGGTGCAGGTATTGGAATTTGGATTCAAAGTCCTTTTTTTCAGCCAAACAAAGTCCCAAGTAATGTTAGAGTGTGTTCCTATAAATTAGCTTTTGATTTCTCTAATAATGGAGTGGAGTATGAGGCATTGATTATAGGTCTAAAATTTTTGAAGAAGTTGGGTTATGTGTGACCATTGGTTGAGAAATATGTGGGTCAAAGGAGGGAATAGTGGATTTACATTTATGAGTTTGTTATCATAGCTTTTGTATAAATAGGAGTGTTATCTCCTTCATTTGTAATCTTCATTTTAGAATTTAGAACCTAGTCCTTCATTTGTAATTTTATATTTTAGAATCATTCTAATGTAGAGTTTAGGACCTCTTGGAATGTAGAACTTGGAGCTTGTAATTGCAATTTTCAATTGGTCATAAATAAAGTGGATTGGATTTTCTTCTACATTTGACTTCTTTCTAAAGCATGCTTGTGGAGCTATGGAGGCCCCCCATTGCCTCACTTCCATACTTGTTTTGATCTAGTAAGATTTCTTTCATTTATGTTTTTAATTTCATTAGTTTAAAGATCTTGATGCTGGAAATATAAATCAATAGTCTCTTGTAAGAGAGCTTTAATATTTCCTATAATCAATTTGAATTATGTTTAAAGGCCTTCATTTCTTAGTTAATTGGTTAAGATGTTAGAAATATTAATGAGCAATCTCTCGTAAGGGAGCTTTAATATTTCTTACACTTGTCACAATGTCTTTATATTTCATTTTGATTAAATGACTAAATAGGTGTTGGAAATCCCAATGAAAGACCTCCTGTAAAGGAGCTTTGGCATTTCTTCACCTAGATTAGTTTAGTTTGTCTCTAAGTCCATATATATTGGATGATCCTTGAAGTTTACTTACCCGGATTGATAGTAAATGAAACTCTAATTTGCATCTACATTTTAGACCAAACAAGCACTAAAACTAAAGTCTACAAAATTCTGCATTTTAGATAGTGCTCTCTATTGGAAAGATCCGGGAGGGGTTCTCCTTAATTTTTTGGTTGAAGATGAAGCTCAGCAGGTAATGAATGATTTCCATAGAGGAGATTGTGGTGGTCACTTGTTTTGGAAAACAACAGCTAATAATGTTTTGGGAGCAGGATATTATTGGCCATCTTTGTTTTCAGATTTATATAAGACAGTCATGACCTGCCACAAATGTCAAGTTTTTCAGGGAAAAAGGAAGCTACTTCCTCTTCCTCTGAAGCTGATTGTAGTAAACACACCTTTAGAGTAGTGGGGGCTTGATTTCATAGGAGAAATTCATCCTACATCATCAGCACAACACAGATGGATTTTGATGGCTAACAATTATTTCACCAATTGGATTGAAGCCATTCTGATAAGGCAAGCTATGGACACGGTAATCATTCAGGTTTTAGAGTCCAATATATTGTCTCATTTTGGATGCCCTCACAAGATTATTACAGATAATGCAACAACATTTAAGTCAAAGATAATGATTGAGTTTTGCAAAAAATACAATATCACATTGGTTCATTCCACGACATATTATCTGCAGGGCAATGGACTAGCTGAGTCTTCAATTAAATCCTTCGTAAACATTATTAAGAAGATGTTGGAAGCAAACAAAAAAAATTGGCATCAAAAGCTTTTCAATGCTTTGTGGGATGACAGAGTGAGCAGTAAGAAATCAATAGGTATGTTTCCTTTTGAGTTGGTTTATGGTACTGATATAATGTTTCCCACATCCCTTGCAATCCCGGTCATGAGATTATTGCAAGAAGCCGATAGTGAAGAAAATGATATTTAGCGCCAGATTAATCAAATGATTCACCTTCAACAAACAAGAGAAGAGGTTTCTCAAAACACTTTCCAACTGCAAGAGAAGATAAAGAAGATTTATGACCACAAATCCAAGGTAGAAAAGTTTCAACTGGAAGATGTAGTGTTGCGATGGGATGCACGAAATGAAGAAAAAGGAAAGCATGGTAAGTTTGAAAATATATGGAAAAGACTGTATAAAATCTCATCCTATCGAGGACAGAATACATTTTTATTAAAGGAAATGGATGATCAAGAATGCTCAGGAGGACCAATGAATGGTAGGCTCCTAAAACGATACTATTTCTGATGTAGTTTGTTGAAGTTGCTTCACTGTCATTGTATATACCAATTTGACTTCCTTGTAAGATTTGAAGTACAATGCCATTTGAACTTGGGGCCCAAAGTGAAGGCTATAAAGTGTAAATGATTTGTGCTGAGTTTAATTGGTTTTTGAGTCAATTTAGAGTCGGTTGTGAGTTAGTTTTCAGTTTGTATAGAGTCATCATTCTTCAAAATTTTCAAAAAAAGTTTTCAGTCTTTCATTTGTTTAACTATATTGGCCTGATCAGCTAGGCACTTGGTCTACGGTGTTCTTGACACCTCCAAGGAGCTTCCATCCCCAATAAGGTCAATGTTAGTGTCAGTATATGGATACTTCCATCAAGGATCAAATCTTCTCTTTGCATTTTCATTTTAGGTGTCTCATACTGAATTTTGGATCATTCCATTAGGTCATGTTAAAATGGCCCACTGATGGTTGTCTTTTTCTTAGAAAATCAAATCTTCCCTGATGAGGTACATTTGCTGACCCATTTCCATGTTGTATTCAGTTGAGGTTTCAAATATGTTACTTTAGGTGTCAAGGCAGTTGTCTTTCCATCATGTCTTAGGGTTCATTTCCAAGGTCAAACAGCATCCTTTCAAGTGTGAATAAAGAGCAGCAAACGTATGAGGATGACCAATAAACAAAGGGTAATTACCAATAAGTCATGATGAATGTATAAAGATCTTTTGTCACTAATGTAATTTTCATCTCAAAAACATGTTTTTGAGATGAAAACAGAGTATTTTTAGTTGATTTATATTTTTTTGATGTAATTTAATCCATTTTGTGAATAAGTGTTCCTAGCTGCAAGAAAATGAAACCACTGAAAAAATCAGTTCAATCCAAGCGTCATTCACCTAAAAAGAGACAATGAGAGAAAGGTATTAAACAGAGATTTGGAGGAAAGAAGAAAAGGTTCCAAAACATTAGAAAGTGGGTTTTTCTAATGAAAAATCAAAATCAATCTCTATATAATATGTCACACTCCTCTTCCAAACTCATCACTCTCATTTGACAAAGAGAAAGAAAAGCATTGAAGGAGAGGGAAATTGAGGCCAATTGGTGGCTAAGGAGAAGAGGCGTTGCACATAAGAGATAGGGCACTGTGCACAAAGCAGTTGGAGGAGGTGTTGTGCACAGAGGCTGGAGCGTTGTGCATAGGAGTGGAGCACTCTGCATAGGGCAGTTTCTCCTGTGCAAATTTGAACGGAAATGTGCATAGAGCTACAGCATTGCGAACCTGTAGGTGGCACTGTGCATAGGACCAGCAAGTTCCAAAACACTCTGTCAGCCACTCAAAACGTGTTTTTTGCCTTCTATAGCCTATAAACAAGTAAGTGTAATCTTTAAGCTATCCTCTTTTCATTCAATTCATCAGTTTGAAGTTGGTTTGCTATTTCGAAAATCAAACCCTAGATTGCCTACAAATCCCTCCTATACATCCCTCCACCCATTCCTTGAAACCCTAATCCCTCCTATACATCCCTTCACCCATTCCTTAAAACCCTAATCCCTCCTCTACATCCCTCCACCTATTGCTTGAACCCTATTCCCTCAAACAAATCCCTCCATATCCCTTATTCCCTAATCCCCAAAGCAAAAAACTAAAACCCTATTTACTAAACAGTCCCTATCAGAGAAGAATACCCTCCCTCTCATTTTCATATTATATATATTCCATCCTATGCCACATAAGTTCATCTCCCCTTCCCCTATCCCTAATCACCAATACTTACTCCTTCATTACCTTCTCTAGGGTTACACAGCTTCAAAATTTGACAAACATGGAAAAAGAGGATAGAGATTATGAGGAGGAGCAAAACATTGGCAGTGAGAGTTTGGGATATGAACCTCAACATTAGAGAAAACCACACAAGGGAGGTATAATTGTCAGGGAGGAACCATCAAACATCAAAGAGTTATAGGCTTCTCATATGACGGTCACTTGTTTCAGGCATCTAGGGTGTTATGAGTTTTGTGAACAGGTGGAAAGAGTTCAACATCATCCTGAGCTAACCAGGCCTTTCGTAGACAATCTCTGTGATAACAAGTTAACTCTTGTCGGGGTGACATTTACAATTTCATCCTCCATCATTGTTGATGCTACGAGGATTCCAAATGTGGGGGAGAAATGGTATCAGGCACAAGATTTGGATGAGCACTATTATGAGCCATACATCAAATCTAGATACATAAATGAAAAGAAGAGAACCTTTCCTTTCAAGTTCCTTGAAGACAAATATGCCCCTATGATGAGGATCATTATGAAATATTTCACATGTGAGGGCAAATTTTCTAGATTGTACACCTATCACATTAAGCTTCTTATGCATTTTACAAGAGTGAAAATGTTGAGCATCCCTTATTTCTTATTCAGGAACATTGAGAATATGGCCTACATTGTATAGAAAAAGCCATACCCCCAGCAGATGAATAGACTCTATCACGATTCCCTGATCAAGATGATTGTGCTACATCATCTCAACCTCTTTAACATCTCCTAGGAGACATTCATTGCTAATGACATCTTTAGGGTTCCTTAGATTCGTCCATCGGTGCCTCAAGAAGCAAAAAGACCTTCCAGCAGTGCCAAAGTAAAGAAAGATGAGAAGTTTAAAGAGTCTAAAGTTGTTGAGGAGCCAAAAACCTACAAGTTTTATCAAAGAGGGGCTAGAAAGTTGTTTGCAGTAGATAGGCAAGTGTTTACTCCACTTGATGTGGAAGGGCTCATGCCTTCTTCATCAACTCATAGGCAAATTCTTGCTCCACAAAATGTGGAAAGGGCTTTGCCTTCTTCTTCAACACAACAGGTACAACAAGTGCAGCAGCTGCATAAAGGGAAAGAAAAGGTGCTGGAGGAAAGCCTTGATGATGAGGAGGAAAGTGATTTTGATTTGATGGAATATGATGAACCAGAATAGCCACACATCCATCATAGCATTGAGATAGTTGAATTGGAGGCTCAAGATGAGGAAACAAACAAAAACATCGCCATAAGGGAAAAAGATGCACAGAACTAAGCACTGATGGACAATTTGGCGAGAGCTAAGTATGTCATTTCATACCTTGTGCAAGAGAACAAGTAACTAAGTGACAAACAAGTCCTCATGGAGCTGGAGCTGGAGCTTTTCAAAGTAAAGAGGCAAAGTGACAATGGCAAATCAGCAATGCAAGAGGAAGAAACATTGGCTACCTTGACTGCAAAATAAAGAATTGAGAAGGAAATGAAGGAGGATAGAGAAACTTGGCTTGACAGGGTCAATTTTCATTTGGATAAGCTTCTCCAAAATGACAATAGGGACAATCGAATCATGAGGCACATGGCTCGCCATTATAGGACCGAGAACAAGATTTGCAGCATAAGGGTCAAGCGAATGAAAACAAGGCTAAAACAAGCACTCAAAGGAAAAAAGGAGGATGATAGGCTTAGGTTTCTTGCTGAAGCTTCCTTGGCTAACCAAGATACTTAATGGTGGTGTTTTCCACAAATTTTGAGCAAGTTTTGAAGAATTGTTTCCTTTTGAAGAATTTGGCAATTTTTGACACAGAAATTTTAACTCTATGCCTAGGGGCATCCAATGAGGGAATGGTCAAAATTTTTGGATTTAGAATGATGAGTACATGCACCTGAGAATTTTTTGAGCTTTTAGAGCAGAACTGGTCAACTAAACGGTCAAAAAACACCCAAAAAATGACCTTTATGCC
>APFE031187252.1:0-45269 GCA_000404065.3 Pinus taeda
ATAGACCTCCAGAGGCAGCTAGGAAGTCATCCCTTTTTGAACCTTCTGGCTATAATACTAGAGGCACCCCCAATCGGGAGAGTATCATCAGTGAAGAGCGAGTGATTAATTTCTTTAACCCTGTGAGCTATTATGATACCAGTGATTTCCCTTCTTATTCTCTGATTTTCCAGCTATATACTAACCGTTTCTGCCATAATGATGTAAAGAAAGGTGGAGAGTGGGCTACCCTGTCTCAACCCTCTAGTGCTGCAAAAGTATCTTTTGGGCTTGCCATTAATTAATGTTGCAATCCAAGGATTGGAGATGCACACTTCAATTATCCCAATAAATTTGGGGGAAATGCCAAACTTCTGTAGAGCTGCAATAAGAAATCGATGGCAAACACGATCAAAATCGTTAGCCATATCCAGCTTTATGACCATACCTCTTTCGTTGTTTTGGATGCTGCTATGAATAGCTTCTTGTATAAGGATCACATTGTCTGTTATTTGCCTTTTTGGGATGAAGCCCCCTTGGTTTTCAAAGATGATACAAGGTAGGATTTTTTTTTGAGCAGTTTGCCAAAATCTTAGTAATGATTTTGCAAGAGGAGTTGCAGAAGGAGATTGGTCTGAATCTATCGAAGGAGGTAGGATTTGGCTCTTTGGGGATGAGGACCAAATGAGAGGTTTTGGTGTTTTCTCCCACTTTGTGTTTTTTGAAGACATTCTTAATCATACGGACCAAGTCTTTTTTAATTATCTCCCAATGGCTCTTATAGAAAGCAATGGTGAATCCATCAGGGCCTGGAGCTTTTTCCGAGCGCATGCTCCATATTTCCTCCCTTATTTCCTCCATTGTTACCTCCTTTTCAAGCTCTCTGTTTTGTTGTTCACTAACTTTGCTACTGATTTGTTGAAGAAAATTAGCGTTGTCCACTTGTTGCTGCCCAGCTGTGAGGAGGCTTTTAAAGTAATTATGAGCTACCTCTTTTATTTCTTCTCTTCCTGTTATTTCCTGTTCTTCCACTTGTATTTTGTCAATTTGATTTCTCACTCGTCGAATCTTGAGGTTATTGTGAAAAAAAGCAGTGTTCTTGTCCCTCGCTTGAATCCAAAGGCATCTAGACTTTTGCCTGAGTTCCTCCTCTTCGTGTCTATTTTGCTTGTAGAGGGTCAAAAACATTTTTGTATCATGGGCTTTGTCTTGTTCAATGTCTTGTTGACTTTCTTTTCCTTTGTTCCACTTTTCTAGTTTCTCTTGCAGCTCTGCTTTTTTTCTTGTCCCTGAGAGCTTCTTCTCTGGGCCACGTTTTTATTTCTTCTCTCACATTTTTTAGCTTGGTTTCCCATACGTACTGTGGGGAGCCCAACACCTCTGCATCCCTTCTTTCTTTTATTATATTCCTGAAGCTTTCCTTGATGTCCTAAATTTTGCTATATTTGAATGGGATCGGGCCCTGATTCTCCCAATGTCCAGAATGAGCACGACCGGCTTATGGTCAGAAGTTGAAGCATGCATGATTTTGCTTTTAATGGATGAAAAACTTGTTGCTATATCCTCTTTAATCAAAATTATATCAAGCCTTTCCTTTATATTATGAGCACCCGCTCTTTTGTTGTTCCATGTGAATTTCCTATTGCTTGGAGGGATATCCAGCAACTTATGCTCAACAATAATATCCTCCAAGGCTACTCTTGAAGGGTCGCCAAAGTATTTACGTCCCAACTTCTCCTCTATATTTCTTATCAGATTTAGGTCACCTCCAATGACTAGATTATTTATCTGAACATCTTGTAGCTCTTCTTTTAATGACTTCCGGCATAAGCTTTGTCTCTATAATGATTTGGGGAGTAGGTGTTTATAACAGTATATTTGATGTGTGTGCTCTTCTTTGTTAAATATGTCCTGACCCAATTGCTGTTGAGTTTTTGGCTAACAAGTTGTCATTTCCATTTGTTCCACAACGTGCCAATGGCTCTTGAGGCCCCGTTGGAGTTTATAGCTATTCCTCCATAATTTTTTTGTGATGCTATCAAGTTTTGAATATCTTGGTTGTTGATTTTGGTCTCTTGGATCATTTAGATATTAGGTTGTTCCTGCTTTATTAGATCTCTTGTTGCGTTGAGTTTTAGAGCAAAACCCAACCCCCTGCTCTTCCAAGAGACCAAGATCATTATTTACTTGGTTTGTGATGGTTCCCAACCTTTTCCTTCTACTGCGTTTTCTCCCCAGTTCCTTTCTGTTTGTCAAGGAAGGAGTCCATTGGCTGTTGGGTGCCAATGGCCATATCCTTTGCTGCTGCCTCATCTCTGAGTTCCTTGTTGGATTTCCTCCCAGCTTTTTTTGGTTGTTCCAAAGCATTGTTTGTTTCTTTGACTTTATTCCTAGTGAGGATTCGGTCGATGAAGAGGGGGGGAGGAAAGGGACTAAGGGGTGGGGATGAGATACTAGCTATAGCATTGGGCTGGGAGGGGGAGCGGTGGGATGGAGGGTCTTTGTGCAAGAGTTTGAAAGGATTAGAGGATGGATTAACCGAAGGGGTCGATTTTATGGGTGGGTTCGAGGCAGAAAAAGTATTTCCATGAGGTTGAGAGGGGTTCTGGGCAGCTTGTTTATTACTAGGTTTCTTCCTTTTCATTTGTTCCCAAGGGTTTTCTTGGGCTTCTACATTCTCAACCATCTCCACATCCTTTAGTTTGCTACACCTATTTGCGAAATGACCATACTCGTGACATACCTTGCATTTGAAGGGAAATTGCTCGTAGTCCAGTTGCTGGATATGCGTCCATTGAACCACCTTGAGTTTTATTGCCTCCGGTAGCCCTTTTCCCACATTTACTTCCACATAGATTCGGGTGTAGGCATGCATGTTATCTTTTGGTTCACATCTGTCAATATATTTGCCTACCGCATTCTCTATAGCTTTGACCAACTCATCACCCCAACAGTGGAGAAGGAGATGCGGCAGCTTGACCCAGACTGACACAGCGTTTGGCATGCCCATCTTGGGGTCAAAGTTCGGAGACCATCTGTTCAAATACAAGCCTCTTGAATCCATGAAGTATGGTCCATTCCTGAATATAAGGTTCTTGTCTTCTTTGGATTCAAAGAAAAATGTATAGTATCCCCTTCCGCAGAACCTGATAGCGATTTTCCCTTGTATGTTGGCACTCCAACTTCTCTCCACCCATTTTTGGACTACTTTGGGGGAGGGCCATAGACTAGTAAATTGCCCAACCAATCCCCATTCAACCAGAGAAATGGTTGCTTTCCAAGGGAGAGTTGGAGGTAAGGATATCTCAGGTGTGTCATCTAGCTTTTTGACAAATTTGCTTGAGGGTGGCCTGGCTTTTGGAGCTCCATGTTCTGCTATTAGAGAGACAAAAGCCGCTTCTTGATTGGATTCTTCATTCGAAGAAGGGGAGCCATCCCCAGTCAGGAGAGGCATGGAGCAGGGAGAAGCTCAGCAGCAGGAGACTACTGAGCGCGAGGGCAGAGAGCCGAGAGTAGCCCAATAAGAATGGGCTAGAGAGAAAGAGCCAGAAGGAGGGAGGGGAGCCCAGCAACAACAGGTTGCCAGGCAGGGCAACGACATGAGGCAACACGAGAGGTAAGGGCGTGCGCGCAACAACTCCAGAATCTGCAAGAAAATTTGATTCTTATTTATTTTTACAAATTGAGAAAAAAAACATTTTTTCATTTTATAATTTTTTTTAATAAATTATTGTTTAGTTAATAAAAAACAAAAATATAAAAATTTATTTTTAAAAATTTTAATTCAATTGTACAATTATTTATTTGATATATATAATTATTTTTTAAATATTATCTTATCTAGATTATTAAAAATTATAAATAAATTAAAATAACAACCATACATGTCAAATGAATTAAAAAGAAATTGATTAGTGAAAAACTATTTTATTAAAATTAAAAATTCAGAAAATATAAAATAAAAACAATACATGTCAAATGAACCAAAATTCGATTTATGAAGGAGTAATGTCACAAAAAAATATTCGATTTACAGGACCGATTAAATCCGGCCAAAAAACATATATAAAATTAAATATTAAAAATATCTGATAACATCATATAAATAGAAACATGTGAAAGGTAAAATTAACTACACATCAAAACAAGGTAAAGTCTTATCATCCTTTATCTACTTTCTGAGATGATACATCCTATTCCATTTTTAAAGGAAAAATTGCCAAAATCCTTGGGCGCCACGATATCCTCAACCCTGACATCCACGTCGAATGGAAAAGAAAACTTTAAAACTTACATGTTTCAGGGGAATAAATTTGACTTGAACGCTGGTAGGTACGTACATATTCCATGAGGGTGGAATGGTGCTGGAGAGCAGCTGTAATTGTCCGGTTTCCAGAGGTATGTACGTGAAAAAAATCAGATACGCAGGAACGGATTCTTTGCCAGTGATTACAAAAGACAAAAAAAGAAAAGAAAAGGTGGTTGTATTCAGAGAGGTAAGTGAAATCAGAGAGGGAAAGAGGAAGGGATTCTTTGCGACTCGCAGTGGGGCTGCGCACTTTCCATAGAAAGCGCACGCCGCCGGCTGAAAACTACGTGCAAAGGTAATTGCAACAGCGTTGTTCATGTGGAAAATCTGTTTTTCCAGCTCCCATGCATTAAGCGTTGATGGTAAATAGTCCACTTGATTTCTTTGTGTACCGGTAATCCGTGCACAACAACCTCACGTCCCATCGCTCACTGTACCTGAAAATAGTAACGTAATCTGATTGATTTCTACTTCAGAAAGAGGAGATGGAGCGCATTTGCATTCAACTGTACACACTACTGGTGCAGAATCATGGATATTAAAAAAAAGGACAGTTCCAAACGATGACTATGCTTGCGTGGAATGAGTGCTCATACATCTTAATGTAAGTGCGAACTCAACATGAGCGGAAGGGACAGAAAGGCTGGTTATCAGATCCATTGGCTCATTTAAATTCCAAACAAATAAGCATATCACCAGATATTTAACATGGTATTCTGTTCCATTAAGGCAAATGAGAACACTACTCATATCTGAATGGTCTCAATGACGTTCCACAGCTGTTATTGCAGATATAGATATTTAAGAGATTTATATTTGAATTTATTTATTAAAAAAAATCATGGTGTACGTAATATTGATGTAATATAGATGTGATGTAAACCTAGTATTTGTACTTTATGTTGGAGAAGAACGCCACACCGAAATTGTATGCAGAATCTCATTTAGATTTAAAATTTCTATTAGTCCATGTTTCTATTTAGATATTTACTCTTTTCTCATAACTAGAAAAATCTCCAAGTTATTATTGAGATTTATTTATTCATTGAGATAAATAAATCTCTATAGTACATACTCTTTATATATATATATATATATATATATATGAATGAAGATCTCTGCTATGATTTATATTACATCAAAATAATGACGAGTATTCACAATGCCTAGAACCCTTGATATTCTATCAGTACAAAAAACTCACCAAGAATCCTTCTTTGCAGCTCCTATAGTTTAAAATCCACCCACATTACAAACCTCTTGTGTGAATTAAATTTCAACATCTTCACATGAAATACTATTGGCAACCATCACATATAACTAGATTGTCTTAGGCACCTTCATAAATTCAAAGTTATGGTGAGAAAGTTAGGTGTTTTGATCATTTGATAGCAATGTTTATTATCACCCAGTCAATAGCTTAAAGCACACGAATGTCACCTCCTAAAGAAATAATAAAGAAGTAGTCTAACTAGGCGAAGGAATTGCCCGGTTTCTGGGGCCACCCGTAAAAACTTTTGGCTCTGGCAATAGGGAATTCCCTCCACCACCCTCCACCACTTTTGCCAACTTCGCATTCCTTCACCACCCTTCTGCATTAACTGCGACTGGTATCTGTCTGACAGATCCTCCCTTCCGGATGATTTAGGGCCATGTCGCACTGCGAGCGTCTGCATCTGGTTGGTGAAATTCAAACTGAGGCCTCAACCACGCGCGGAGGCCCCATCGCGCGCCTTCAGAACTTGCAACCAGACAGAGCCCACAGATACTGCGAATTCTGCAATTTTCACATCTCACAGAGATACACCAGGTTCTGCATTTTTCCTGCACAGGTCACGTCGCTAAACCAGATTATTAAAGATCGCATATGGACCTCCTGTGGGTCAACCTATTGCTGGGCTTGCTAGTTCTGTTGTTGGTACTCCCATCATGATTCCTCCTGGACATGTTCCTTATGTTTCAAGTGGACTTTTTCCAAGATCAGTAGTTCCTGGTACTCCCATGAATGTTGTGCCAGTTTCATATGCCATTTCTCAGCCAACAATGCATCAATAGAAAGAATGCAATTGCTCAAAACTTAAAAGCCAGGGACTGAATCTAACTTGTACATGTAAGTGTGCTCTTTATGTTCCCTTATCGTGTAATGTAGGAAGCAACACTACTTTGTCAAAAAATCTGTATATGCTGGCAAACTTTTTTATTATGGGCATTAAGGACCATGTGTTTTAGAGGTGAAAGAGTTGAAGATGTTCTTCTGTACAAAAGAGTGTCTGAGATGAAATTCACTATATCTCTGTGTCAGATATTGATTGATAGAATTGGAGGCAATGGCCTTGATCTTCCTTCAAATCTGGTGCAGTTTTAGAAATCAAGAAGCTGTCAACCTAAGGTCAACAACCTCAAACTTCATGAACAAGTTATGTATATTCAATATTGACTGACTGGTACATGGTGCAATGAAATGTCAATTTCATTTGATAATTTTCTTTGTCTTTTAGAAGCAACGAAACTGAGTTTTGTAATACAGTTCAGAAAGTTTGTAGGTTTGCCATTTTAAATTTAAGCATAGTCATCCTTATCATTTTGCTTCCATGGCAGAAAGGTTGTATCTGTGATAGGTCCCTGTGGTGTTGATGTGTCTCCATCATTCATGCAAGTGATATCATGAATAGTAGACCATCTTTTGTCTTTGTTTGCAGAGTTTAGATGGTTATAATATTTCTGAGCATGACTAGCCACCTGGGTAGGAGTCCTAGATATAACGCAATTTCTGGAGATGCTACGCCAGTCACTTTTATGAAACTTGTCCAGTCCAAGCAGAAATAACCTACTTCAGCAAGAACATGATGTGCATAACTCAGTTAAAAAGTTCAACCAGGCATACTCTATGACCTCCTTCCCTATCCTAAAACTTTTATGAAAGACCTTTCCATTCTTATTATTATGGCACTCAACTGCATTTTTAACAGAGCTTTACTACATTTTACAGCAAGTGTTCAAGAAAAAGAACAAATAAACATGTGGATTATTGTCTGCCATAAACAGTGCCTGAGCAGGCATCTTGCATTTGTCTATAGATGACGGTGCCCATATTCAGTAGAGTCTGCCATCATCACTGGAGCATATATTGCTTATGCCCATAGCAACTCCTCAAGATTGGCGGAGTGGCCAATAGTGCTCGCAACATCAATAGAACAAACCTACCTTACCAAGACCACATAGAAAATACATAGCAGGTTGCATCAATGCAACAGATATTGAAACTCAAGACAAGAAACAAGAAAAGCCACTCACTAAACATTATGTTGATCCTGCTTTGTCCAGAAGAAAAGAATAAATTCAAGGTTGCAATGAAGTTGGGATTGAGTTTGTGCCAACTGGCCAACTTTGATAATGTTGCATATAAAATATAATCCTAAATTTATTCAAGCAGAGCCTGCTTTTGAACACAAATTGGTACTAAAGTTTATATATCTGACTTTACATGTCTAAACTAGCTCAATTATTTACTCAATAAAGGGGCATTTCCTATCTCAACAAAGAATGACCAACAAATAAATAGGTGTCAAAGCAATTTCATGATCAATAAAAAGGATTTACTGTCCTGAAGCATCTGAGGGGACAAGTTTCTAAAGTTCGGTTAACGAACAACTTTTGCCTAGCATGAATCAACCTCACAGCTCACTCGAATATATATGCATGAAAGAATACATATTGATGCACATACAACAACCCAATGACTCATCAATACAAACCAAGATTTTAACAGACTTACATAAATTCATAAACGTTCATGCAACTTTTAAGCATTTGTAGCATCAGAGGCATGATCCAATTCAAATTGTGAACAAAATACAAAGAGGAATACTCCAGAAAAATTCAAAATTGTTATTAAGATATAATCTCCAATGTAGCCATATGGTAGGTAACTCATTACAGACAATGCAGAAAATTGCAAGACTGAAAGAGACAGTTTGCAGGATAATTATCTCCATATTTGGCAGAACAGGCAATGTTTTCCAATTGAACTCATTGGATTTTCATGACTTCATCAATTGATTTTGCCTTCATGGAATAGTATATGATAGCGTAGTAGATAGCTATATTATTTTGAACATGCCCTCTTCATGATTTGTCGATGTTCACTGAACGATGTTCTGTCCTTTTATGCTTGTGATAAAGTGTTAACTATCCTATTGCCCAAATCAACGTCGGTTGTTATATTTTAGTTGTGTGTTCGGTGAAAGTGTTTATTTTGATCTTGTGTGCTCGTGTATATATGCGTGTTGATGTTCTTGGTCACATATAGTTTATGATCTACTAGGATAATGATGGTGTTGATTAATTTTCAAAATTTTAACGTTGGTGCTCTTTTTTTTTTTCAGTTTGTTCTACAATTCTGCTTCCAACCAGGATTGTCCATGCATTGAACCTCAATGTGGAAGACATAAATTCTCAGGAAATCACACAATGTGGTATTTTTTCGAGCATGCAATTCTCATCTAAGCACAAAATGTGGTCTTTTTCCAAGCACACAATGTTTATCTATACAAATATTTTTTTGTTGTAAAACACATCATGGAAGTGATGGTCATGGTTGAAGGCTTGTATTTTATCTAGTCCATGGTTTTCCAACTTCCAGTTGTACAACAAGTGATAAGTTGTGATAGATTAATTTAGCTTTTGTATAAGCAGCATTTCATGAAATGATGCTCTGGAAGCACGAGGGAAGTATTATTCAATACTTTGGAAGTTTCCACAGTCTTGAGGAAACAGTTCTAGCATTTTGTAATAAATTGAATATAATGAAATCCATTGCAGTGAATTTCTTGCTAGCAATATGTTATATCTCCAACATGAGCTTTTTTCATCATTTTTTTTTTTTTTATATTCTAGAGTACCCAAAAATGTATTTATGTTGGATTCATTCTGAATCCAAATGAATCCATCTTCCCCAGAATAATGAGTCCTAGGGAAATCATAGACATCTCTGCATTGTCATGAATTTGACATGGCTTAGGCCCAGAGATGACATTGGTTCTAACAGAATTTATAAACTTTGCCTATGAGGATGCTCTTCTAAAGCCATGTCTTCATGGATAGGCAGCAGCTACAAAAGTAGCAATCAACTCAGAAATCAACCAAATTTAATGTTTTTTCACATGCATTGGTGTACACTGTAAACAGAATAGGGATCAATGGTTTGACAATGAAAATCAAATAGAGTTGAACGTGCAACTGCAAAATCAATATGGGATCTTTTATTAAAAACTAAATATTGACATGTTTCATCAGGCTTGTTTGTGTTGGATCATGGCATTTAGAAATCGAAGTTATCCCTTCTGAACAGATATTGAAGGGAAAAAAAGGGAACTCCTAGATCACCTGAATAACACCTTCCTCCAAACCATTTCCGACTCGCATGTCCTGGACTGCACTGGCAAAGAGACTTGCAAATTTTTCATAGATACCTGCAAATGAAATGGATATTGACCACCATAAAGACGGATAATGGATGAACTAGAGTAATTCTAAATTGCCAAAATGGCCATGCTGAGCAACCAGACATTGCAAATACTAACATTTAATGACTTCAAAGTGATTCAATATAGTTATGTTGGTCAAATTTTAATTTATAGAGTATTTCATACAGGGAAGATAGAGCAGTTTGCATAAAACGGGAGATTCACGATATGCAATCTGTTTCAAAGGTAATGAAGCAATCAGGCTGCAAGACCATGGAGCAACTAGGATATATAATTGCTATTTAATTCTTAAAGAGAAGATATGATTGTAAACAAATCTATCTGTCATTATAGAATCAACAATTGCAGATGGAGGAGCATGCCCTATATTCAGAGCGATAGCACTAATAATTATACATTTAAGAACTATTATTAGAAACATGATTTTAGGTAAGTAAACAATAATAACAAATAATTGAGTTTATAAAGTTACGTTTTAGGTGAGCCCTTTTTAGAGCATCCATGAAGATAGAGTAAAGATCCCTAATTGATTGGTTGGATTCCACTCATTGAGATAAACAGAGAAATGAGAGAAATTTATCTGTAATGTAACCAATACACTCTGTTGCTTTGTTGAGGATATCGAGTACTTCTTGAAACCACCAATTTCACTCCAAAATTGTTTCTCTGATATCATTCCTCACTGTCTTGCTATTAATTAGTTAACACAAGCAGACATGAGAATATATACTTATGAAAGAATATTTAATTAATAAGTCACAATGGCATCATAGATTATGTATGTGGCTTTACACATGCAAACAAGACTTAATAAAACAGAAAATAAAAATCCACAACATAAACAACATTAATTCATCACAATTCGCAGATACATTCATGAAGATTTACCTAGCTGGAAATTGTCCACCAAGTGGCCGTAGAAAAAGGATGTTCCACTAAACCATAGTCTCCCTACTGCACCAATTCCCTTTGCAATAGAAGCCAGCTTCAAGCTGAGGCTACGAATCCACAAGAGTGAACTTTTACAATTCGCAGAGACATTCATGAAGATTTACCTAGCTGGAAATTGTCCACCAAGTGGCCATAGAAGAAGGATGTTCCACTAAACCATAGTCTCCCTACTGCACCAATTCCCTTTGCACCAGAAGCTAGCTCCAAGCTAAGCCTACGAATCCACAAGAGTGAAATTTTAGTGTGGCTAGCTATAATTCTCTTCATGCAATCCAATTCCTAGGTTCACAGATAATAGTTACAACTACAATGGTCCCAATCCATGGCCCTTTTTCCCTGTCAGCTTGCACAACCCAATGAATGGAATCACCTTTTTTCCTCTGTAGTCCCTCAAACTATTCTTCTCTCCAAATTTTGACACAAACTGGCAAGAAAATCTGTACAGAATTCCTATTATTGTAATTTATGGAAGATTTCTACAAATATATACGAATATGTATTGAATAATGAAGAATTGATACGATGATAAGAATGATGATTACAATGAGACTGGTGACAGTATACTTATATGCATTGTCTAGATGTAGCTACATCATTTCCACTGAACATGGGCAATCATTCTTCATACTTGTCATGTCATTTATGGGGATATCCCTGAATGGCACTCATGTCAAGGGGGCTTGTAGACACTAGTGAGCCATTGTGGCTAAGAAAGAAAGGGCTATTGAAGCGGGCTTTTCTTGTGCGAGAGCCTTGAGTTACAGGAGTCTTCAAGATAGCCTTCCTTTTAGGAGGAAGGAATGTTTTGTTAGGCCTACTACCAGAAGATCCTCAATGGAATAAGACTTGGGAGTTGCGAGATGAGAAATTATACATCCTACTAAGAAGTTTCCTAATTCTCGTGCTTGGTATCTTCCATTATTAATGTAGAGCCTTTTAGTTTTGAGGCGGTAGCATGTGAGAGAGTATGGTAGGATACCATGGCAGAGGACTACAAATTCATCCTAAAGAATGATGTCAGTTAGATGGTATTGAGACTAGTAGAGAAGCCAATGATTGATTCCAAGTGGTGATTGACTACACTAAACCTAACCCTAGGTCCCTGCTAATGCTATTTAAAGAGGTCCCCACCCTCCATTTCACTCATACAATTCATTGAGGAATTTGGAATTTTTGAGTTGAGCCTTGGGTTGATTTGGAGTGTTTTTTGAACTCTTGAAGGGTTGTTTTGAAGAATTTGTTGGGCTGATTTGGAGAGTTTTTGAGCTGAGTTTCTTGGGCTGATTTGGACCTAATTGTAGGGTTTATTTTAGAATTTCCTGGGCTAGTTTGGAGGTGATTCAAGGGTTGATTTTCATAATTTCTTGGACTGTTATGAAAATGTTTTTCCTGCTGTTAGGAGGTGTTAGTTACTATATAGTCATGTTGAAGATGTAGATGATGAGAATTCAGATGATTCTCTCCTATGATTAGATTGTAGAGTCTAGAGTGTATACTATATTTAATATTTATTAATTAATACTATTTTTATTTTTGGACTCTAGAGGTCATTCAAAGCCTCTTTGTTGTTGTATTCTGGTTCAGATTGGATTGCACTTAGTGTTATATTGGTAATATGCACCTTTGCTATATACTTGAAAAACTTTGCATATTTGTATATAATGGTTTGGATTCACATTGATGCTTATTAGATGCTACCATCATTAAATCATTATTACATGCATTCATGTAAGGAGGAGAGCTTCACAATTTTGTCTCTTCCCACTGTAATTATTAAAAATATCATATGTATAATTTGATTGGGATTGTAAATAGAATATAGAGGGTGTGCATAATGCTAGGAGACTACAATGGTAGGATATTTTTATCAGTGCCCTTCCCACACTCTACAATTTTGAGACCAATATGAAATGATGAACCTTTATTTGCTGATGAATAAACCTTTACTCTGCCTTTTAAGCAACGTGTGACCATGAGGCCCTACTGTAGGATGAAGGGATACCCTTCCTAATTCTTCTCCTGTTGTAAGAGGTTCATACTTGCTGAAATAGGAATTCATGTAATAGATGATGAATTTCGCCACTGTTGGACTGCTCTTACATTACAAGTATTCAATGATTGTTTTGAAGAGAGTTCCACCGAGTATTGATTTAAAGTCTACTTCTCATACTTAACAGAACTTCTTTAGGTGACATGACACATATGTAATCTTTATCAATCCAGTGGTAGGCTTGGCTGGGACTTCAAGTATGCGTATAAGCCACCTACAGTTAATCCAATTCCATGCATATTTTGGAAGAATTTGGCAATTTGAGCACTGATTCAAGTGTTGTTCTTCAACTTTGACCAAGTCCACAGAAATTATACGACTCAAACAAACCTCAATATTGCCAAATCCAAATAGGAGCTAGTTTCCTATAGCAAGGCCTTGAATGCCCTACAAAACTAGAACAGTCCCTAGGAGACTACAATGATAGGATATTTTTTATCAGTGCCCTTCCCACACTCTACAATTTTGAGACCGATATGAAATGATGAACCTTTATTTGCTGATGAAGAAACCTTACTCTGTCTTTTAAGCAACATGTGACCATGAGGCCCTGCTGTAGGATGAAGAGATACCCTTCCTAATTCTTCTCATGCTGTAAGAGGTTCATACTTGCTGAAATAGGAATTTGTGTAACAAATGATGAATTTCCCCACTGTTGGACTGCTCTTACATTACAAGTATTCAATGATTGCTTTGAAGAGAGTTCCACTGAGTATTGATTTAAAGTTTACTTCTCATACTTAACAGAACTTCTTTAGGTGACACGACACATATGTAATCTTTATCAATCTAGTGGTAGGCTTGGCTGGGACTTCAAGTATGCATATAATCCACCTACAGTTAGTCCAATTCCATGCATATTCTGGAAGCATTTGGCAATTTGAGCACTGATTCAAGTGTTGTTCTTCAACTTTGACCAAGTCCACAGAAGTTATACGACTTAAACAAACCTCAATATTTCCATAATAGGAGCTAGTTGCCTATAGGAAGGCTTTGAATGCCCTACAAAACTAGAACAGTCCCTAAGAGACTACAATGATAGGATATTTTTTCTCAGTGCCCTTCCCACACTCTGCAATTCAATTTCTTGCAAAACTCAGATCCCGGTCTAGTCTCAAATTTGGCTGTGTCTATCCATATTGATTCAGATATCTTTTTTGGACTATTTTTTCTTATTCCATCATACAAAACCCCATAAATCTCATGAATACATATAAAGGTAAGGTAAAATTTGATCTGTTATCAATATTATTTTTCTGAGGAGAATCTAGAAGTATACATTAAAAAAAGACAAAAAAAAGTGTGAGATGCAATTCTAAACTTTGTTAGAGCAGGCCATGATAGTATGGTCACCCTTTCAACAATGGTTTCCAGATGTTTCATGATAACCACACTATCTTTCCTCGCACATCCGGTTTTTCTGGCAGGCTTTTGCTCTGCATCTCGCAGGTCTAACGTTAATAATGCAGATCTGCAATCTCGCCATTTTCAAATTAGGATTTGAAGATGGGGAGTTATGAGGTTTGTGAGCAATATGATTCGACCCAGATCATTCAAATTGAAATCTGAGCAACAGAAATAGCAATCCGAGCATTTCTTAGTTGGCAAAATACCGATGAGCGTCACTGCAAATGGGTCAATTTGATTATACTCCTCAGAAAAAAAGACCAGCTCAAGGCACCAACACATTGGAATATCTTTTTTTTATTATTAACAAGATCCTAATAAAGTTGGCATCATGGAAACTTTGTCTACTAATTAAGGACCAAACAATCTAACGCGAATCCTACAAGCCAAACTAACAAGGGACCAAAAATAGCTTTTTGGCCATTGTACACCCCAGATTACTGAGGGTCTAACCAGTAAACACTTATCAAATCTGGGCCATTAATCAATGTGTTGAACCATTCCACACAAAAACAAACACCATATAAAACTTTTCCAACAAAAAAAATCCCTACATTAGCCCTATTTCAAGTGAATCTT
Source organism: Pinus taeda (assembly GCA_000404065.3). Lineage (NCBI taxonomy): Eukaryota > Viridiplantae > Streptophyta > Pinopsida > Pinales > Pinaceae > Pinus > Pinus taeda. The sequence goes on from APFE031187252.1 coordinate 14,762, forward strand.
AGTAGGGAGTGAATGCTCCAACGACTAAAGCCCTGGATCCTTGCCTTATTGCATATAGCCAGAATGAGGGACTATGCAGAATGTTGTCCACAAACAATGCAACCTTCTCACTTTCTAAATAGGGCAGACAGCAATTCAATGCGAAATAACTGGTAATTGCAATGTATGTCACCTTGATCTATGCTAGAGTCATACAAAACAAAACTGCTGCAAATAGCTTAAGCCCCAATCCCGCGTTTTTCATAGGAAGAGAGACAGGATGAAAAATAAGGGTTTCCTTAATAAAAAATGGATATTGTGGGCCAAACAAATGTAAGAAAAACAACAGCTACCATAAAACAACATGAATCTGAAAGAGCTCAATAAACCAAAATCTTCTCCACTCCAGAAACTCGCTTGTTCTTCCGCCGAAACCCTAAAAAATCCAAAATACATAAAACAAACCATAAAAAGCCTTGAAGGAATAGAGCTGGAATGCCTGTTCTGCCATGGCTGCAGGAATTCAAGACTTCTAACTTCTCATTTCAAGGCCTCGGCCGCTCCCGCTTCTACCTGAGAAGTTACCACATTTTCAATGGAAAGATGTCGATTTCATTTTTCTCGCCAGCATTATGAGGGAGGATTTCTTCTGCTTCATCATCGTGATGGTCTTTTTTTTGCGCATGAGGCGGAGTTCAGAGCTCAAGTCTAGGCAGAGCCCTTGTTGGCAGTGCGAGCCAAGCACATGTCAGCTGTGAAACGAATAGCTCGCTGGCGGTGTGTCCGTCCCGCTTCCTCATTAACCGTTCAGTTTTGGATCAGTGTTGGATCAACGATCACAAATAATTTAATCGTCTAACACCACAAATCCACGGTCAACAATAGGACACGGCAGTGGCTTGGGCAATTCATTTCAAAGGGAAACGCCTTACGGCGTAACTAGTTATGAGATAAGAAGTCACCCACAATGTATCACTCTGACTCATCATCTTGGTAGTATAAACCAGTATTGCTGAGGTCACTAAAGGCTACCCACTCCTTCAAGAATGCAATGTGAACTCAATCGTATAATATTTTCAAGTAATCCCTCAGCTTTACTTTAAGTCATTCCTTAACAAAAGAATAATAATAATAAATTTCTAAGGTGATGTTACACTTTGTATCAAAATGGTTGCTCTATAGCTTGAATCATGAAAGATATTAACCATAAGACTGTAAACTATTAAAAAGAAATATTTAAAACATTATATGCAGAAGTACATGCTAAGTTAAAACAGAAGATCTTTACCTGGCCCCACTGACCCTGTGAGCCTGTGAAATCTTCCACCCAGCTGAACTTAAGTTCCTCACCCATTGAATCTATAAAAACAGAACCAAAAATATTATGAAAGATACCAAACAAAAACGAAACCAAAAAATTATGAAAAACATAAAACAAATACCAAAAATCTGATCGCATGATAAACAAACCTGGTGTGTCTCGGCGTCGAATCCAGAACTTTGATTCTAGTATGGGTTTACTCCTGATACACTAGCTCCTAGTTGAGAAGACGAGCGGTTAGGATGCTTTTGCCCATCCTGAAATTCCGGCCGATCCCTTCTCGGATGGGACCTGTTCATTCTCAATTGGCTGGTGCTTGCAAATTTGGCTCTGCCATCAATTTTTCCACCTTGTCCTTCGATAAACTTAGTAGGCTAGTATTAAAGTCGCTGTCACATATTATAAAAATACATTAAAGAGAAATCTAAAACACTAAATAGGTAAGAAGGAAACAGATTAATGGTCTCTGAAATGAAAATGACCTCATGGTCTTTGGAAAACAAATCTCTCTCACACAGAAATCAAATAGCTCCTTCCCTTTCATTATTCTAAATCATATTATCACATTATCTGCATCAGCTATAATTATTTGCATCAGTTAAACTATTTGGATTGCCTTAAACTGAAAAGGGAAAAAAAACTCTGAAAACAATTTGGACCAAAGGAGGACTCTGTCACACAAAATTAAACAGCTCCTTCTCTTCATGAGTTTAAATCTTAAAACAAATTCATGAGTTTAAATTTTAAATCAAATTACATATAATTTGTATTCAAAAAATGAAACCAAGCATACCTGAATTTGCTTGTGCCCATGGTATCTATGGAATTTGCTTTACTTTAATAGGCTATTTGGGTTGCCTTAATTTCCCACTATTAAAATAAAATAAAAAAACGATGAAAAAAGAAGTAACAAAAGAGGCGAGAGGAAAAAAATAAGCAACAGAAAAGACGAGGAAAAAAAACACACCTAAAAATTAGCACGACCATGCTGAAAACACACAGAAAATAACAATGCAGAGAAAAAAACACCAAAAACAAAAGCAAGAGGAAAATGAAAATAAAAATAAAGAACAAAAAGAACAACAGCCCCAGAATCGAACTCTGCTCCGCATTCATAGCCAATTCTAAAATCCAGCCCACTACCATTTGAGGCTGCCATCACATCGCATCGACTCTAAAACCCAACTCCTCTCTGCATTCGCGTCCAACTCTAAAATTGAATTTATACTTACTCTGAATCCATATCAAACTTGTTACATCGAATGTGTTCCTCACGGGGTTGGGTTGGCAGTATTCATATCGAAATTGTTACACCAATCAGAACTGGGAACTTAACGAAGCTCATCCGACTCAACGTCTCTTGTAGGTTTGATTCTGCTGGAGATAGGCAATCTGAGGCTCACTCGACTTGCTCTTCCTCTACTTGAAGACCTTGTCGGCCCCCAGCTCGGCAATGTGAGAAACCTGAAGTCATTGGACCTTTCATTCAATGACCTGACTGGACAAATTGGAGCTCACTCTCCTGAATATGTTATGTAACAAGCTCCATGGCGGAATCCCCGATTCCATCGGTAACCTGCTAGACCTTGAGGTGCCAAATCTCTAGGAAAAAAACATTAGGGGTTCGATTCCCTGCGCCCTCGGGAGAAATGGCAAGCTGCTAGCCCTCGACGTCTCGTCTAATAAGCTCACAGGTGTCATACCGCAGAATTTATGCATGGGTGATGAGCTTTTCTTGAATCTGTTCTGTAGTAAGCTCCATTACGGAATCCCCAACGAGGCAGAGTTCAGAGCTCAAGTCCAGGCAGAGCCCTTGTTGGCAATGCGAGCCAAGCACATGTCAGTTGCGAAACGAATGGCTCGCTGGCAGTGCGTCTGTCCCCCTTTCTCATTAACCGTTCAGTTTTGATCAGTGTTGGATCAACGATCACAATTCATTCAATCGTCTAACACCACAAATCCACGGTCAACAATAGGACACGGCGGCGGCTGAGGAAATTCATTTCAAAGGGAAACGCCTTACAACGTAATTAACCATATTTCATATACGGTTTTCCTTTACGTTGATTTTTGATATGGTTTTTTTTTTTGTTTTTTTTGTTTTTAATTTAATATAACCAAATTTATATTAACTTTTTTTTTAAATTTTAGTTAATATAAAAATGATTTTGTTATGATTTGTTTTATATAGTTTTGTATATAGTTATTTTAATAACTATAATAATATAATTTTTGTCTCTTATGTAGGGGCAAGAGGTCAATGACAAGCTGCCATGTGTCAATGGCTGATGGGCTACCATGTGGGTCTCACTCCCTTACTAGGATTCCATGTGGCACACTGTGGGCCCCACTTTTTCCTTGTCATGTCAAACTTTGAAGAGCTCTATTTTTTGCATATGAGCTTGGTTTGACGAATCGTTCACACCTTTGCGATCAGGACGACGAGATCTACGATCTAGTCCTAGGTCGAAGTCATTCAGATGAATTTGATTTTTGAGCATCCCTGAGTCCTCCTTGTCTTGTGTGCATTCCTGAAGATCCACCTAGATCAACAACTATTCCAGACTTCAGTCATACCCAGATCATAACATTTACAGAATAAAACATACGTTAGTAATCAGATATAGCCCAACCAATATCATATCATTCAATGGCAAGTCATTTAAGGTCTCATGATCCTGACCCAACATTGAATTAAAGGTGCAAAAAATAGTTTAGATCATATAATAATCATAACCCTTGCAACATAAAATATACTTCAGATAGAAGTATTCCTGAGAAACCCCTTTCACTTGCACACCTTGGCCTTTTGACCTTCTCCTCCTTATATAGTTTTTGACCTTTCTCAATACCTCTGACCAAAACCACTTAGGACCTGTGGTATTCTTGGATGGGATCAAATATTCCTTAGTCCGCTCAATATTGTGGGCTATTACCATGGTACTGACCCCTGGCATTCTTTACTCTTGAATTTCCTTGATTTTCTAACATGTACATGCTTTTCCTCTTGTGAAAGTGTGTGTATACGGATACGCTCTTTTGGTTCTGTGAAGCAGTGTGTATACACAATTTTGACAAATTTAACCACCATATGCTTCTTAAACCATTCTCTTTCTTCAATATCTAGAGTTTGGTCTGTAATCCTTTGCTATTAACCTATTGCACCGTGATCTATCACCTATGTGAGTTGCCATCAAAGACAACACCTGTATCATAATGCCAACAATCTCCCCCTTTGGACTTGATGGCAACTACAACACCAAGATACTCTCCCCCTTTGACATCAAGCGCAAAGGGAGGACCAAGATATTCTCCCCCTTAGAGATGCACTATGTTGTCCATGCTCCCCCTGAGCACATGCAGAGTCTGCAAATATGTTTTTCAAAAGAATAACATGACTCTATAACTCAACTAAGTGAGTATGACTTCCTTAAGACCAATGACTCATACATACATCAATCACCCAACAAAGTGGGGATACACCAAATTTGACTCATCTACCCAACCAAGTGGGGATATACCAAATGTCTATACATGACTGAAATAGAAATTATTACACCATTCTTACGATGCATAGCGGGGTTACAAATTAGGTCTTTTCATGACCTTTACATCAAATTATATACATGACATTTATAATAAGGACCAACAATCTAAACAAGACCATGATAGTCATCAGCAACTATCATACACCATATATGATCTGCACCATAAGTATCTGTCAGTAACATCAAGATCAACAACCTACACATGTCCATCGTAAAAAGAGTCACCTAAATCAAACAACTATGTGGATCAAGCAATATAATTATCATAATGTACCAAGGTCTTCTAATATAATGCCAACAATGCATTATTAGAAGCATATGCTCCCCCTGAACCTGTGCCATCTGTTCACTGTCAGATCTGATCATTGCATTTGTTAGTAAGAATCATCAAGGCATCATCATCAACCAGTTATTCATCAAATTATTAACATCTTATGAGGGCTAAAAAGACTTCCACGTATCATCAACAAATTGTAATCATCATTACTCATAACAAAACAAATAATTGATAATTGATAGAACCATATTAGACCCCTTTTTCTAGGTCTGTCCCACTGTTGTTTCCTCAAAACACCATATAGGAGACTGTGTAGCTTCTAACTCGTGTATATACGTGACTTGTCTTCATAATAACTGCATATGAGAATTGGAATACTGAAGTTTTACACTTTCATCTCCCCCTGGGTCTGTTATGTCTGTAAACTGAGCTATGGCACATCTTTATGACAACACTTCCTTCTTATTCAATACCTTGGATTGTGATGATGTTTGCTCCTTTTGGTATGGTGGCCAAAATTTTCTCCTGCATTCCTTTGCTCTATGTCAAAATTTGTTACATGCATAACATCTTACATGTTTCATATTCCTTCTATCGCAATCAATAGCTTTGTGACCAAGCATATTGCAAGTGAAACAATATCCCTTAAAATACCTGGAAACTGATGATCTTTCGGTATAACAGTCTGGAACCATTCTACTTCTACATCTAGCTGCAACATGTCCAAAATTATGACATATAAAACATTCAACATTATTTGTTAGAGGAAAGAGATGATTATCCCTTCCATAGTCAGGTGAAAATGATTTTCTTTGAAGTCTTTCTTTCCTTGGTTGTTGATGGGGTTGACCTCTTATCTCCTTGTTGAGCATTTCATATTTTGCATTGAAGTTCCTTACCTCATCTTGTGAGCTAGATTCACCTTCAACAATTTCATGAAAACCAAGAGTAGTCTTTATAAGAGGAGAACACTAAACTTTGATGATGTCATCTAACATTTCTGATCCTTTAGCAAATCTAAGATTTAGAGTCTTTGTCTTCTCAAGTTCTTTTCTTAGACTTACTACACATTCTAACACTTCATTGTGCCTGTCCTTTTTAGTTTGTTGATGTGTCACTGTGTCTATGACTGTATCCTTTTCTGCCAAAGATATTTTGAGGTTAGTGATTTCTTTAAGGAAATCTTCCTTTTCTAAGGTATCATTTTCATATTCCATGAGAAGTTTAATTTCTTGATCATCTTCATCACTATTGGACATGCCATCACTATCATCATGAGTATAATAACTTCTATTACTTTCTGCAAATATCTTTCCTTTTTCAAGAAGGCATTTAGCAAGATAATGACCAACTCTTCCACAAGCAAAATATTTGAAAGGAAGCTTACCTCTAAAACTTCTGGAACCCCGCTGAAGTTTCTTCACAAAGTTTACCTCTTCTTCTTCTAATATATCTCCTAATTCTTTGAGATCTCCCTTTTCTTTTCCTTTTGCAAAAGCTTTGAAAGTAACTCCTATGATGTCTAATGGACCTCCTTTCCTCATTTCAAAGGTAGTTAAAATTCCATGAAGTTGAACAATAGTAACAGATTGTAGATATTTCTTTTCTTCAATGGTAGATAATTTTGACTCAAATTTAGAAGACAAAGATCTCAATATTTTCTCAACTATAGTAGCTTCCTTTATTTCTTCACCCAGATTTCTCATATGATTTACAATCCCATCTACTCATAAGAAATAACTAGAAATACTTTCATAAATATGCATCTTGAGAGTTTCATATTGGATTCTGAGAGTTTTTAGTTTATCACATCTTACCTGGGAGTCTCCTTCATAGTCCTAAATGATTCTGTCCCATATTTCCTTGGTTGTGTTGAACTGCATGACTTTGACGAATTCTGATTCTAATAGACTTCCCAATAAACTGTTGATGACTTTGGCATTGATTTCATATGATTTCTTTTCTGTTGGATCCATGGGGACTGTTGCTAGATATTGGTATCCTCTTTCCACAGTTACCCAAACATCAGCTCCAAGTGATTGAAGGTAAACTCTAGTTTGTGTTTTCCAATATACCAAGATGTTCCCATTAAATATTGGTGGTCTGATCGATCCCATGCCTTCGTGATTGTTCATCCTGAAATATCTCCCTTCAAGTGATTGAGCTTCTTCTGAAGGACCTTCTCTGATACCAATTGTTGGAAATAACACTGAGGGGGGGGGGTTGAATCAATATTATCAACTTAATAACCTTTTGATTTCATACTCAGATTTATATATGCTACTTCAATGAAGGGAACTCACTTGTGCACACAATTGTTCTAAAGGCAACCAACATATATCCAGTGAACTTATGATTTAGTTAATTCATCATTTGTTGATCTTTAATCAGTGCATCACTACTTAATTAACCATTTAAATAGTAACCATGTGCAGTAATAACAAAATAAGAAATCGCACATGAGCAACACACATGAACACTAAGATTTAAGGTGGAAACCCAATGCGGGAGAAAAACCACCTGCTACTGTCATCTTTGTCTTCTTTTAATATAAGAAAAACATGTTTACAATCTTGTACTGGTGCAAGCTCATACTAGTACGTAGGAACCCACCTGTAGAAGGCTACAACCTTCTCTCATTCTCCAGCTTCTACTGGAAGGGAGCTACAACCCCCTAGCTCTTGTACTAGACGAAATGGTTAATAGTACATAGGCGCTAGCCTACAAAAGGATCCAACTTTCACTCGTTTTCCAGTTGCTACTGGAAGGGAGCTCCTGTTAGATTCCTATACCAATAGGTTTCATTTTTCATGATTGACAGTGGAAGTGCTAAATATGTTCATCCCTGCATGCTGCAGAGGTTCCATATTTTGTATAACAGACAAGGAAGATTAAAAGATGAAAAGAGGGTATGCCTTAAAAGAATAATCAAAAGGCAAGAAAATCAAGTGGTCAGAAAAAATAATGAAAATGAACCCCAAACCAAAGACCATGAAAGTGGCTAGTCAAAATGCCACTGCTATCTTATTTTGCAAGATTACCATGTGGAGGTATTTTTGCTTATTACATTTTATGGATGGCCCAAAAATTCAATCTGGACCATGCCATGTTTTGAATTGCTGTTGTAGAATAGAGAAAGAATATCTGTCCAAACAGTTCGAGCTTGGCAGATGACTAGCTAGGTAGAGAATTTAAGGAGCCCAACTGCTTAATCTGGGCCCTTGGAAGAGATAAGGGTACTTGTAGATAGGAGGACAGTCAAAAGAAAAAAGGACAATCAAGGTTTGCCAGTTCAAGTGCACCCAATGCAAAGGAAGAAAAAAAATGTTAGGTGTATTAGGCTGGGTAGGTAGTTTGAGGTTACAGAAGCAGGTTGGCAATCACTTATGATCTTGTCAAGAAAGACTTATCTCACTTATGGCATTAATACCATGGCAGTTATTTAATGGTACAACAGGAAAGCATGTCTAACTTCCCTTACATTCCCCCAAAAGCATTCACTAACATCCCCTCAAGGACCTTGGGATTTTCCCAAATAGTTCAGTTTCACTTTATTCTTATTAAAAACCAAGTTGACATTTGAGTTAACTTAGTGAAAAGAAGCCACATTTCTTGTGTAAAGTTGACCTTTCCACAATCCATTCATTTCTCTATGCTCAAGTTTCCATTCTATAAAATTAGCATGCATCCATTCCTTTTCATTCCATAGAACTCATATTAACATCTAACCCTATTATCTAGCTCCCTAAATCATTTCCCCACCCCTATTCTACAAGGAACTATATAAAAACCCCAGCAAATACTAAATATTCCACCCCATGGAAACTATAGCCAAATAATAAAAGTCGGGAAATATTAGGCTCATTTGGGACCAAGTATTAGCCATTCCGCGTTCATTACCCTTGGGATTCATTTAACACCCGGTTAAATGAATAACCACACCAAACATTCCCCCCAAACTATACCCTATCACCCTCCATGCGCATTTCATTTGGGTTTTATTAATATCTGATTAATAAATAACCAAAGCCCGAAAACATTAATCCTCAACCTAAAGTCTAAAACCCACCCGAAGCCATGAAAAATTGACGTTTATCGGGCGCGTTGTTCTGCTAAACCCCGATCGTTTTGCTCTCCCGTCCACCATAGGATCGGCTCTCTCAGATCCAACGGTCTGCATACATATCGGGCACCCCTTTGTAGCGGTACGATAGTACCTGATGGTCGACAGTTTCACCGTCGTACACCGGGACAGCTGTCGGCCTCCTATTGCATCGGTCCGTCCCTGATACATACCACTCCCGTACCAAAAGCAGTCCGACGCAAACCGCTTACCGCCCTCCCCGCTTGCTTACGTCACTGCATGATGATGTCCCCACATCGTCTGCCACTGCACTGTACCTGCGCCATGTCACCCGCTGACGTCATCACCCTACCACCGTGTCATGATGACGTCATCATCTACGCTAGCCACCATGTCATCTTCCGTACCCGCTACACGACAAAAATACGTCATGATGACGTCATCCAAGGAAAGCGCCAAAAAGCACCAAAATTCCAAAAAATTGGTTAAAAGTCGTGAAAACGACTATTTTAGTTTATTTCTAATTGTTGCTGTGGAAACGACGTGCATGCGCTTTCACAAACAAATCACCTTCCGCAGCTTATATAGCCTATCAACCTGCAATTCGGCTCCGCAGTAGCGCTCCATAACTCGACCTGTACCTGTTAAGTGCCCTCAGCGCCCTGTAAAGAGGTATTTATCCACATTTCACACAAAAGCCCTCTTTCTATTCTTCTCTATTCAAATTGCCATAGGTACCTGCATTTTAATTCCGTTAGCGCTCCTACCAATCACTCCCTGTCCGGCATTTCTCATTTGAGCTGGTAATTCACCACAAGCCTGCAAATTTGAACTAATTTCCTCTGCAAACAAGCTATTCCTACACTCTGTTCATCCATATCCGCCTACAAACTCCACGAATCACTAAATTATTGAGTCAAATTACTCCAGTGTCCTGTTTTCCACTAGTTGTAACCTATTTTTCTAAAGGGGAATCCTCAATTTCCCTTTCCCTCTGCAAACTGTGCCCCTCGGGCGAAATTCAGACTCCATCCTCTCGGCATTTTGTCCACAGAACCTCTAATTTCAAACAATTTATGTAAAATACCCAGTCTGAGTGCTGCAACTTTGTGTTTTGCCATAAACTCCGTACAGTGAGGTTCATTTCAAATAAAAATCAGTTTTTATACCTGTCACAATATCCTCTGAGCTTGAACTCTACTTCCTGTTACTGTTTTACACCTACATTGCAATCAGTATCAGCAGTATAAGATATGGAGACTCCAGTAGCCTTGAACATTGCTCCTTTAAATGCTCCACACATGGACTTAGAGTGGCTACCATTAGCAGACAGAGACTTTCAGATCAAAGATATGATGGGCCTAACTTCTCACCTCAAAGCTGTGTGCCAATTCAAACATAATCACATAAATAACACTGATATTCTAGGGATTTGGCAATCTAGTATGCCCATCTATTACCTTCCAGAAGTCAAAGTGCTACCTGATTTCATTCACCTATGCCATGCACACTATGAACCCACTCTGAGGGCAATTCTTAGTCCAGATGGGTCTGTGCTATTCTATATCACTCCTCAGGAAATAAATGACATGCTGATGTTTGAGCCTCCTCAGCCTCTGGTTCCCCTCACAATGAAACTCTTGCTGGATCAGGGTGCAAGGCTCTCTAAGGTAGAAATATCAAGAGTTAGTCAATTGTTTATGGAGCCATAGTGCCAATATGATCATCCTCCTCCCTATCATCAGGCCTCATTTAATGAGACTATATTTTTTCTCCTAACCATATTCACTCCAGGGCAGCCCCCTGCTATCATGTATGACTATGCCACATTCATAGCAAACAAGATACATGAACAATTCATGATGATGGAGAGAGAAAGAGTGTTTAAATACACTTCTTATATATACCACCTGCTGCTCTACTATCACCGAGATAGTTTCAAGGTTCCTCTCAGGAGATTAGACCCAAAGGGAGAGAGGAGATCTGTTGTTTATTGGACCTCAGTTTTCCATGAAGTCCACCATTCTCCATACACATATTGTGAGTTTATTGACCTATTCATTTACCCAGCTACTTTCCTATTAATGGTGACTCCTCCTACCAGACTTACTACTGAAATGCAAAGAATCTTGTATCTTTCTAAGGGCTACAGCATTGGTGATTGGTACTTTTACCAAAACCACACAGTAATCAGAATTTATGGGTGTGAGTTGTCTCCCTATAAGCTGCCAAGATATGTCCCCTTGAGACTTTTTTCCTTGGAATATTTCAGGTAGTTCAGCAATACAGACCTAACTCATTTCCATGGGAAAAACAAGAAAGCACAGCTTAAAATCAGACACCAGTTGGGTCCCTTTGTTTTCAACAAGAGGGAGGAAGCATGGAAAGATGAAGACAACATGATGGGTCAAGAACTCATGTTGAAACAGAGCTTCTACTGGGCACCATATGACCCTGAACACTTCATAAGCCTTAGAAGAATCAAACACAGGCTTTCAAGATATGTGCACCAGCCAATCCCCCACATTGAACAATATGCCAATCAACCAGAATGGGTATAGGGCACCTTAGATGACGAAGAGCTCACTGAAGAAGAAAAATTAGAGAGAGAGATGAAAGAAATTGAGAAAAGAATTGACCTGGATTATGTTGCACAGGTCACCTTCACACAACCTCAACCAGTGGGAGCAAGCACATCAACTACTACTTCAAGGCAACCAGCTAAGGAGGCCATATCATCAATAGAAAAGGGCAAAGAAATTGAGCATTCTGAACAGCAAAGCACAATGGAGGAGTAGCCATCCTCAAATCCGGAAAAGGGTCAAGAGCAAAGCCCTTTAACACAAACAAAAGCACCTGAAATCCCTGTGCTGCAAACTCCTCACAATGAGGAAAGAGGTAAAAAGAGGGATAGAACAGATGGTACACCCATAGGGACATCCATGGACCAGCAAGGAGAAAAAAGACAGAGGTTGAACCCCTATGCCAAGGAGGAAATCACAGAAGAGACCATAGGAAACATTAGAGTTGAGGGGACTTCTGAGTAGCAGATCCCTCCTATTTTGGAAACATCGGCCAGCTCCTTTCAGTAGGAGCAAGAGAAACAACCAGGTGAGGAGGTTTCATCCTCCAAACAACAGACCCAAAGGGGCTCGGATATAAAAAAGGCATTCACGGAGATTAAAGCTAGAAACGAGCCAATAAGGTTTCAGCTTTACAACCAATTAATGAGAATGGCACCAACAAATCAACAAAGGCTAATGGCAGCCTATGATATAGAAGCCAGGAAGATGACTCTCAGTCACTTCAGGCCTACTACACAGCAGCCACAGTCAGCTGCAGACTACATCAGAACCAATCTAGAGGTCCTGGCAAAAGATATACATCCTTTGGACCAGATTGAGTTACATAAGCAGACGGGAGAAATGGTTTATTCTACATTGGCAGACAAGGCTCTACTAGCCCACAGATTGCAGAACTCCTTATATAATAATTCTTCTCAGTTAGAGTTGGAAAAAAGCCTCATCCTTGGCCAAGGATAATAGGATAAAATCCTTGGAGGAGATCATCATAAAGTTGGGACATGATCGCAAAGATCCCAAAGGCACACAGGCCTTAATTAGAAAAAAGGAGGAAGACATAGCAGCATTGAGAAAACAAATGAAGCTGCCAGTCACCATACATCCTCAAACTGCAGAAGTGGCACAACAACAGGAAGTAGAGGATATGGTAAGTCTACTTATGGGGATGAATCAAAGAATATTATAAATAGAGAAAGCATTGGAGGAAGCTCAACGAAGGAAACAGCCAGAGTTGGCCCCTCAACCATCCCAAACTGCTCCAATAGTAACATCTCCAATAATTACAACTCCTTTAACAACAGTTACTACAGCAACACCTCCCTCAGGTTCAACTTCGGCAGCAGGTGCATCAACTTCAGTAGATCCAACAGCAGCATCAGTGCAAGAGGCCAACTTGAGCATGGAGACCATGATGAAATAGATTAAGGCTCTAGAATTACAAATGGAAGAGATGAAGGAAACAAAAGAAAAGCTATCCAAGATTGAGGCTAGTTATGATAAGTCAAAAATGACAGTTTCTGAGAAAACGAGGGAAGTAAAGGCCCTAGAAAATAAGATAAAGGCCTTGAAGAAAGACCTCACTCTCCATAGAACCCTGACTGAGATAAAAGCAATTTTGTGGAATAAAATTGGCCAATTTCTTGCTGAGCAATGGACAGGAATACAAACCATTTTTGACCAAATAGAATTGATGGCTGTAGCTCAGCATGAAACTCATAAAGCCAGAACATTACTAGCAGATAAGCCTGAGCAAGCCAATCAATTGATTCACTTTTTGAATACTAGTACTGGTGACCAGTTGGCAGCACTAAACATCCAGAATAGGACAGAGACTATAGTAAGATTCAAGAAAGTGCTGACCATGAGGAATTTTGTCCAAACTATAGAAAGGAAATGCCAAGAAATGCAGTTAGAGGTAAATGCTTTTAGACAGAGACTTGCAAATTTGCAAGCCAAAGGTTTACCCAGCCTGGTTACTAGTGCTGGAAGGCTACTAAAACAGGAACAGTATGCAAACAGGCTGAGTACCTTCATACAAAATCAAATCACAGCATCATCCAGTAGCACAGAAGAAGCAGTCCCTCCCACAGGGCAGAGTTTATATGACAAGCTGGAGGATTTGTTCTACATAGAGCATGAGGTAGCACACCTTTTTCCAGTTTGGCCGAATTATTATACCTACACTGAAGTTGATGAAACATTATAAAAGTTAAGAAAGCATCAATTTCCAACCGAGGATTGGTGGCAAAGTCTGCTTCAGATTTTAAAATAGTTTGATTCTCTTCTCATTTATTATCTGCATGAGCAAGTTGCATTATATGGCTCAGCTACCAGAAAATTCAAATTAACAGTGGGTGAAATTCGCGCTAATATTCAAAAGCGCAGAACAGGTGTCACAGGACAGCACCACAGGACAGCACTACAGGACAACATTTCAAGGAAGCGGTCACCCACCGACAGGCAGAGTCAAAAGGTCAACAACACACAGGACACCTACCACAATGAGTAAAGAGCTTTTAATTCCTCATTTATGGCTGCGTGATTTTTCCACAAATAGTTATTGATTATGTCAGAGTAGATGGATACATTGATGTCTAGATATTTCCCTATGGGATATTTTGTAAAAACTCCTATATATACTTATAAAAGAGATGTATTGAGGGTTGATGATTTCTTCTTTCTGAACTGCGCTATAACATATCAGACTGTGTTAATACAAATGGCCGTTGAAGTTCACTGTGTCTGAATGATCTGAAGGTGGATTGGATGTTCTGGGACTTGCTACAGAATTCCTGTGTCATGCTATGGAACAATAAGTTATACTAAATTGTGTTTTATGTTCTCTATTTTCGTAAATATCATCTATGTTTCATGATCTTGGTAACAGAGAAGAAGAATAGCATAGGATTTGTTTGAATGCACCTTATGTTCAATCTCTGCTATTAATAATGTTTTCTTCAGGATTAGTCATGAATATGAATTCTTAACTGCTCATGTTTGCACTAGTTCTCTCATTTTGAATACTGTTTAGGAATCCTTAATTGCTCCTACACAATATTCATACACTTTCCCTCTGCTAGTATAATGAAAGATTCTTGATTTTCTTTCATTCCTTGACTTCATTCCATCATCTCTAGATTTGAAAATTATTTCTAGCCTGCCTACCCTGCTCTGTAGCACTACCTTTCACCAAGAAACTCTTTCAACGATTACACTTTCAGTGACTCCATTGCCCAATGGAAAAACAGTTATACATTTGCATCCCAGTTTTTTCTGAGATCACCATCCAACAAACTTAAAACTAAACCATGTTCATCATAACTATCCTAAAACACTCCAAAACAAAGCTAAATTACAAAGAGAGAGCCCTCTCTGGTTGCAGATAGGCTAGGACCTGCAACTAAAAGATTGGTTAGTGGTTACCTCAGCCGTATTCCCTACAGGAAGCAGGGAACAACCTGAGTGATAACAGCTCCAACCCCCTAGCTCTTGTACTGGCTGATATGTTTACCAGTACGTGGGCGCCAACCTACAGAAGGCTATGACCTTCTCTCTCCTCTAGGGACCACGTTTCATAAATTTTCAGACTAGATACTCCTAGTGCACAACACCACAAACGGAAGGCCATGTTTCATCAAATTTTCATACTGGACCCATCAGGAACATTGAAGCTCAAAATCAATCACCACTGCAATACAATCAATCAATAAAAACCCATGAACACTGATGCAAATCACAATCAATCAATCTGAACATTCAGAACACAGAGAAAAACCGAGAAATCTGCATCAAAATGCAGAACCATCTGCAACTTCAAACAACATATTTCATAATGTATACGCTACTTCGAAGTACCGAACTATAGAAATACCCACTATAGATCACCTGATAATGCAATATACTAAAGAAAAATACTTGATCTACTTCTACAAACAAACTTACGGAAGCTTAATCAATTTTGAGCAAGATCAAATAGAACACATATAACAGAGAATGAGAAATCAATCACACATGAACACAGAAGAATAATCTAGGGAAAGCCTCAACTAAAAACCCCAATCTCTTTATTATCATACAGGTGGAAATATGTCCAGATTACACAAAGCTTTAGCTCACAAGCTATCCAACTCTTAGTACAATCCCTCAATACAACTCACAGACTGAATAGACACAACATATGCCTTCCTCAAATCCTCCAAGCCTCCTATTTCCTTGCGCAGTTTCTCCTGGGGTCCAATACTGCCACCTGTGTGAATTCCCACATCACACACTCATCAAAACTCAAAAATAACTACGCAATCCTCAAGGAATGAATTCCTTCTGCATGCAAGAGATATCCTCGATGGAATATTCCTACAACTGATAGTACATTATCCCATCATTTGATCTCAACTGGGTCTCTGACTGAACTAACATGCATGAGTTATTTATGAGATAATATTCAGTTATCTAAAGTGCAGTAGTTACATGCATGCATGCATTAACTAACTGAACTCACAATCAGTTCCTCAAACTATTGGAACTAATCTAACTAGAATTAACTCAGTTAACTGAGCTAACTAATTACAACTCAAAGTACAACTCATCCTGATTGCCGTAATCAATGGATAACTTCCTCAATCAAAGGGGAAACTATTGCATGTTTTCACATAGACTTCATGTTTGATTTTCTACAACTAATTAACTCAAGATGAATTAATTAATTATTTTACAAACAACTGCTAAGATCAAATTCGAATTTTAATTCTCAATTTTATTTTAGGGACTAACTAAGATTGGAATGTATCCCGAAATTCTATTTATAGTAGTGCTATTTTTAGCACTTCTATTTTTATCATTTCTTGTTGCTATTTTCAATACTCCCTCTCAACAAGAAAGGGATTATCAATCACCCCAATCCTATCTCTGTGGAACTTGAACTTGCATTTTGACAATGCCTTAGTCAAAATATCTGCATCCTGTTCCTCGGTCAAAACATACAGCAACAACATGATCCTCTTCACCACATAGTATCGAAGATGATGATACTAGATATCCATGTGCTTGGACCTATCATGAAATACTGGATTCTCAGAGAGTTTGATACAACTCTTATTATCACAGTAGATCATAGTTGGATCCATCCTCTGACCAAACAATCCCACTAGAATATTCCACATCCAAATGGCCTCACATGCTGCCTAACTAGCAGCCACGTATTGAGCCTCTGCTGAGCTAAGTGCAACTAACCTTTGTTTCCTGTTGTACCAGGAAACTGGAGCTGAACCAAGGTTGAACATTCCTCTAGAAGTGCTCTTCGGGTCTGATGGACTCCCTGTGAAATCTACATCTATGAAGCCCTAAAGCTTCACTCCCTCTGTCCATCTGTACCACAATCCATACTGAGATGTGCCTCTGAGGTATCTCAACACATGCTTCACTACCTTCCAAAACAGCTTGGTAGGTTGAACCATAGCTTGACTCAATTGGTTCACTGCAAAGCACAAATCTGGTCATGTGTTCATTAGATACATCATTGAACCCACAAGTTGTCGATAAATAGTAGTAGCTACTACCTCACCTGAAGTAGCATCCTCCTTCCTCCAGTTACCAGCTAGAGGAGTCTGCATGGGCTTGCACTTCTCCATGTGGAATTGCCTGAGTATCTCATTGGCATACTTTCCTTGAGACACAAACACTTCCACATCCTTCTGCCACACTTCCATGACTAGAAAGTAGTGCACAAGACCCATGTATTTCATCTCACACTCTCTTGCAAGGTCCTCCTTGCAAGACTTGATTAACTGATCATCACTTGTCAAAATCAGATCATCCACATAAAGAACAATGATCAATGACTTACCTTCTACCATGATGTGGTAAAGGTTCACATCTACTTCACTCTTGGTGAAGCCCAACCTGGTGAAATAGTTGTCGATCCTGGTGTACCAAGCATGAGGTGCTTGCTTTAGCCCATACAAAGCCCTCTTGAGTCGGCACACATGCGACTCACGATCGAAGGTCTAAAAACCTTTTGGTTGTTCAATGTACACCTCTTCCTCAATCTTCCCATTGAGGAACACAATCTTCACATCCATCTGATGGATCTTCCAACACATCTAAGTTGATAGTGCCAACATCGATCTGACATATGAGTACCTTTCTATGGGATCAAAATTCTCATCGTAGTCGATCCCCTCAACCTATGAGAAACCATGGGCAATAAACCTTGCCTTATGTTTCTCAACACTGCCATCAGCTACCTGCTTTACCTTGTAAAGACATCAGGAACTCACCACTGACTTGTCCTGAGGTCTTGGGACAACATCCCAAACACAATTCTGAACGATGGAGTCGTACTCCTCCACCACAGCATCAACCTAGACTGGTTGCTGCACTACTTCCTCGAATGAAGAAGGTTCAAACTCTACACACTCCCCAACCAGGGCCATGTAACCAGTGTATCGCTCGAGTGATCTCCTCTGTCTGCACTAAGAATATGGTTGTCCCACATTCTCTTGCACATCCATCATCAACCTATCAGCTTCCCTTGAGTGTTTTTGCCCATCTCTGGAAGACTCAACATGAGTGGATGTCTCCACTCCAGGATCCTTTACATGCAGCTACTCTGCATCAATCTGAGGCTCCTCCTTCTAAGGAACTGAAAGTTCCTCCTCTGCATGCAACTTGAGCTCCCTCTCAAGTGATACTCGCATGGCTTTCTGCTTGTTGAACTTCAGATCTCTGCGTACTACCGTCCTCTAACTGGTAGGCAGGAACACTCGATAGTTGTGGGGTGTATCAGTGTACCCCACAAGTATCCCCAACTCAGCTGTTGGATCTAGCTTCTTCTAGGAATCTTTGGTCACATGGCAATAAACCGATGATCCAAAGATCCTGAAGTGACTCATATCTAGTTGCTTCCAAGAAAAGGCTTCCATTGGTGTCTTCATCCCCACTATATGGTGCGGGCTTCTGTTCTACAAGTATAATTCTGTATTGCATGCCTCAGCCCACAAATGAAGTGGTAGGCTTTGCTCATGCAACATTGCTCGAGCTAATCCCACAATTGATCTATTCTTCCTTTCAGCCACCCCATTCTGTTGTGGGTTATGGGGTTCCGTCAACTCCCGTTTAATTCCTTCTGTTGCGCAGAAGTCCTTAAATTGTTGGGAGACATACTCTCCACCATTGTCGCTACACAAGGCCCTTATTTTCTTTCCAGATTCTTTCTCTACCAAGGCTTTAAACTCACAAAACCTTAAGAAGGTCTAATCCTTCTTCTACATAAAGTAGATCCAACATCTACGAGAAAAATCATCAATAAAAATAACATTGTACATTTGTTTAGTAGTGGAGGCTATAGAGAATGGTCCACACACATCTGTGTGAACTTGCTCCAAGATTTCTCCAGCTCTACTGTCTCGATCCTGAAAGGAAGATTTCACATACTTACCTAAGGTACAACATTTGCATGTGTCCATCTGCTCTAGTTTTCCCTTGGGAAGTCTGGTTAAAATCTGCTGCATGATCTTCAAGGCCCTATGGTGCAAGTGGCCCAATCTTCTATGCCATAGCTCGCTAACATCTTGGATCTACACCAACTCAGCTTTGGAACTCAATGCAGCACACTCATCTACCTCCATCTTGTAGATATTCTTTACTCGAATCCCAATCCTCTTGGTCTATCTAGTGCCGATATGCCTCAACAATACCTTTCCTTTACTAAAGCTACATCATAGCCTTTGTCTTCCAACATAGCAATGGACACAAGATTCTTTTTTAAACTCGATACATACTTTACATCAGTCAGGGTGAGAGAAGCTCCATTCTCCCTCTGAAACACAAATGTACCTTCACGTGAAACAGGGTACACTCCATCATTGCCCATCTTGATCTGCATTTGGAGATCCTTCTCCTCCAAGGTACTAAAAAGATTCTTATCACCAGTCATGTGGAATGAAGCTCCACAATCCAGGTACCAAACACATCCCACCATGGATGAAACCATGCATGCAATGAGAGAGAAATCCAATTCGAACTATGAGGGTAGTGCCTCACCATCTGATCCCTTCGAGCATCCCTTCTTGGATTTCTTCTGTGGACAATTCGTAGCATAACATCCCACCTCATGACAATGAAAGAATCTCACTTTCGATTTTTCAAACTTCTTCCCACCATGGGAAGAACTGGATTTGGAATGGGATGCCTTCCCTTTCCCTTTCCTCGCCTTACTCACTAAGGCTAGATTTTCTTCATTGTCTTGCTTTGATGAAGATCGATCTTTGGTGCTTCTTCTTATCTCCTCCTGCATCAGATCCGACCAAAGTCGTTCCCAATCTGGAAATTTGTCTCTTCCATTTACTGAGTCTTGGTAGCTATGCCAGCTCTTAGGAAGACTGAGGAGAGCAAGACTCATCATCGGTTGTTGTGATCCCTACACTTCCAAGTTCATACCTGCAGGTGGTGAGCTTGTTCAAATATGTAGAGATCGTGTTGCCCTCTTCACACTTGACTTGTTGAAGCTTGTCTTTCAGCGCCAGCTTCCTCTGATTGTTGTTGTTCTGATATCGATCCTTCAATGTTTTCCACATTGAAAACAGTGTCACCTTCCCATGGAGGCTTGAGACAATGTGGTCTCGAACTCCCTCTAGGAGGATTCTCCTCGCTTTAGCCACACATTTCTTCCATTATGCCAATTCTTGGGCATTAGCTGCTGCAGGCTTGGGGACTTCTTGATCAATGAAGTCCTTTAGACCATTGTCCTCTAATACCACTTCCATGCGATCCTTCCAAGCTATATAATTCGAGCTGCCATCAAGGGCATACTCAAGTCTCAAACCGTTGAACGCCATTGGTGAAATTTGAGATGTGATAAGAATTTGAATTCTATAATCAGGAACTTCAAACTTCAAACTTCTCCCTTCTTTGTATATTTTTCTTTGCTTTGATCACCTTTGCTCTGATACCATGTAGAAATTTCCGCTGTAGATCACCTAATAATGCAATATACTAAAGCAAAATACTTGATCTACTTCTACAAACAAACTTGCAAAAGCTTAATAGATTTTGAGAAAGATCAAATAGAACACATATAACAGAGGATGAGAAATCAATCACATGAACACAGAAGAATACTTTGGGGAAAGCCTCAGCTAAAAACCCTAATCTTTGTATTATCATACAAGTGGAAATATGTCCGGATTACACAAAGCTTTAGCTCACAAGCTATCCATCTCTCAATACAATCCCTCAATATAGCTCATAGACTGAATAGACACAACATATGCCTTCCTCCAATCCTCCAAGCCTCCTATTTCCTTGTGCAGTTTCTCCTGGGGTCCAATGTTGCCACCTATGTGAATTCCCACATCACACACTCATCAAAACTCAAAAATAACTGCACAATCCTCAAGGAATGAATTCCTTCTACATGCAAGAGATATCCTCAATGGAATATTCCTGCAACTGATAGTACATTGTCCCATCATCTGATCTCAACTGGGTCTCTGACTGAACTAACATGCTGAGTTATTATGAAGAAATTCAGTTATCTGAGTGCAATAGTTACATGCATGCATGCATTAACTAACTGAACTCCAATCAGTTCTCAAACTGTTGGAACTAATCTAGTTGGACTTAACTCAGTTAACTGAGCTAACTAATTACAACTCAAAGTACAACTCATCATGATCTCCTTAATCAAGGGATAACTTCCTCAATCAATGGGGAAACTGTTGCATGTCTTCACATAGACTTCATGTTTGATTTTCTACAACTAATTAACTCAAGATGAATTAATTAATTATTTTACAAACAGCTGCTAAGATCAAATTCGAATTTTAATTCTCAATTTTAGTTTACGGACTAACTAAAATTGGAATGTATCCTGAAATGCTATTTATAGCAATGTTATTTTTAGCATTTCTTGTTGTTATTTTCAACACGAACCAGCGTGTATACGCACCTTCACCAAGGTGAACTAGCATATAGATCTGCAAATACTAACTTAAAACTTCACAGCTATTCCAAACTTCAGTCATACCCAAATGATAACATTTACAGAATAAAACATTTGTTAGCAATCAGATCTAGCCCAACCAATATCAAATCATTCAATGGCAAGTCATTTCAGGTCTCATGATCCTGATCCAACATTGAATTCAAGGTGCACAAAATATTTCATATCATATCATAATCCTAGCCCTTGCAACATAAAATATACCTCAAATATAAGTATTCCTGATAAACCCCTTTCACTTGGACACCTTGGCCTTTTGATCTTCTCCTCCTTATATATTTTTCGACCTTTCTCAATACCTTGGACCAAAACCACTTAGGACATGTGGTATTCTTGGGATCAAATAGTCAGTACTCCGCTCAATATTGTGGGCTAATACCATGGTATTGACCCCTGGTATTTTTTACTCTTGAATTTCCTTGATTTTCCAACATGTACGTGCTTTTCCTCTTGTGAAAGGGCGTGTATACATATACACTCCTTTGGTTCTATGAACTAGCGTGTATATGTTGTTTTGACAAAGTTAACTAGCGTATACTTCCTAAACCATTCTCTTTCTTTAATCTCTAGAGTCTGATCTGTAATCATTTACTGTCAACTTGTTGCACTGTGATCTGTCACTTATGTGAGTTTCCATCAAGGATAACACATGTATCATAATGCCAACATTTCTTTGCGCCATTTCTATTATCCAACCATAATGGATAAACAAAGCAAGAGATGAATGGAATAATGATGAAGAAGTGTGGGAACTCATTCAAAATTTACAACAAGACCCCTGTACATCTGATACATTTAGCTAGAAAAATGATTCGTTATGGTACAAAGATTTCTTATACCTCTATAAGAATTCCCAACTCAAACAAAATATTCTTATGGAATTGCACACCTCTCCCTTAGGAGGGCACTCGGGATTTTTAAAAACTTACCACAGGGTTAAGAAGGATTTTTTTTTGGGATGGCCTTAAATCTGATATTCAAAAGTTTGTAGCGGAATGTTTGGTTTGCCAACAAAATAAAGTTGAAACAATTAAGACCCTAGGTATATTAAAACCTTTATCCATTCCAAGTCAACATTGGGAGGAGGTTGCAATGGCTTTTATCACAGATTTACCCAAGTCTGAAGGAAAGAGTGTCATCATGGTGGTAGTTGATAGAATTACCAAGTATGCACACTTTTTTTCATTATATCATCCCTTTAAAGCAAGTACAATTGCTACTACATTTATGGAAACAATTCAAAAGCTACATGGAAACCCAAAGATTATTGTAGGCAACAGAGATCCCATTTTCATTGGAAATTTTTGGATAGAATTATTTTCTTGTCTGTGTACTCAGTTAGCTCATAACTCATATTATCATCCTCAATCTGATGGTTAAACTGAGATAGTGAACAAATTTTTGGAACAATATCTTCGTTGCTTTGTCTCTGATAAACAGACACAATGGGTCAAATGGTTGCCTCTAGCTGAATGGTGGTATAACACTTCCTTCCATACTGCAAAAAAAAAGACCACATTTATGTGACTTTATGGATATCATCCACCATCCATCACATCATATTTAAGAGAAAATTCTAAGGTTCAAGCAGTGGAAGATCACATCGAGCATCAACTACAAGTTCTCCAACTCTTAAAGGATAACCTCACTTTTGCGTAGAATAAAATGAAACAACATGTAGATCAACATTGCACAAAAATAATTTTTGATGTAGGTGACTGGGTATTTCTACGACTACAACCATACAAACAAATGGCCCTAAAGCAATCTAATAATGATAATGAATAATCACCAAAATATTATGGCCCGTAGAAGGTGTTGCAAAAGATTGATAATATGGCATACAAATTGGAGCTTCCTATAGCTTCCTGAGTGCATCCAGTTTTCTATGTTTCATGGTTAAATAAGGTTATAGATGACAAGCTCCTAGTTCAAACAATATTTCCAGAACTTGACCAGGAAGGAAAAATCACATTGGAACCTGAAGCAGTCACAAAAACAAGAACTTGACAACTACGAAATTGATCAATTTCAGAGTATCTCATCAAGTGGAAGAACTTACCTGCTGAAGATTCCACATGGGAGGATGAGAATTTTATACAAAAGCATCCATAACTACTCAAGCATTGAGGACAACACTTTTGTTAAGGAGATGGGCATGTTATGTCCATATAATACTAGTGTATTCCCTTATTATTATTGTCATTGTATCCCCTTATTATTATTGTTGTGTCCATGTTGTGTCCATGTTCTACCCATATTGTTATTATTATGCCCCATAGAAGCCCACTATTGTTATTATTGTGCCCTTTCATTATTATAGTTATGTCGGCTTTGACTATATTGTGATCCCTTAGACTCCTATATATAGAAAGGAGGCCTTGTCATTTGTATCATCCATGAATTGTTCATTTGTGTAATGTAAAGTAGGTTTTTCCCTCGAAGAGGCTGATTTTGAAGTCGTTTATCTATTTTTTCTTCTATTTGGTGAGTTGGTTGCATAACACTCTTGATTGGATGACTTTCAAAAGAATTAAGTCTTCCTTCTTGCATTAAAACAAAACCAATTCGATTTCCTGAGGCATCACATTCCACAATAAAGCTTTTTTATAAAGTGCGGCGTAGCTAAGACTGGTTCTTGGCACATGACCTCTTTAAGATTTTCAAAGGCCTTAGTTGCTTCTAGAGTCCACGAAAATGTATCTTTCTTAAGTAATGTTGTTAGAGGTGCTGCTATTCTCCCATATTTATTAACAAATTTGTGATAATATCTTGTCAACTCGAGAAATCCTCGAAGATAATTTATGGTTGTGGGGATTTTACATACCTTAATTGCTTTAATTTTTTTAGGATCTACCTTAAAACACTCATGAGATACAATATGACCAAAATATTCCACCTATTTTACTCCAAAAAAACATTTGGAGGGTTTTGCAAATAATTGTTTCTCCTTCAATAGTTTGAGCACCTCGTCAGCATGTTGAAATTGATCCTTCCAAGGCTTGTTGTAGATTAGTATATCATCAAAAAATACTAACACAAATTTTCTAAGGAAGGGTTTGAAAATGCAATTCATCAAACCTTGAAATGTGGAAGGTGCATTAGTAAGGTCAAAAGGCATGACCAAAAATTCATAATGACCCTGATGAGTTATGAATGTTGTTTTCAAAATGTCTTCAGTCTTCATTCTAATTTGATGATATCTTGAGACAATTCAGCTTGGTGAAATAAATTTCTCCATGTAATTCATCCAAAAATTCATTAATGACATGAATGGGAAATTTACCTTTAATAATGAGCTTGTCGAGCTCCCTATAATCTAGAAATATACACCATGATCCATCCTTCTTGTGCACCAATACTACTAGAATAGAGAAATAACTTAGACTAGGTTGAATTATACCAACCTCTAGCATTTATGTAACCACACATTTAATTTCACTCTTTAGTACATAGGGATATCTATAAGGTCTAATGTTTGGAGGAACACTTGCTAGACTCAAATGAATAGCATGATCATGATCATGAATAGGTGGGAGACCTTTGGGAGTATCAAATCCTTAGTCTGATTGTCCAAAACATTTTGGATATCTAAAGAAATAGATGATTTGAATGTTTGAACCTTTGGTGAGCATAATTGTGCAATTATTCCCCATTTTTCTTTCTTTAGAATATTTTTCATGACATTAGAGTTGATTATCTTTCCTGGTTTCCCTATGATACCCCTTAATTAAAATTCCTTTCCTTCCCCCAAAAAATCAAGAAAATCTCTTGAAAATTAAACGATGTCATCCCTAAAGATTGTAATCATTGGACTCCTAGTACAACATCAAAACCACCCATTGGAATGGAAATAATTGGATTATTCAATACATATTCCCCCATGGTTAGCTCAATATTATGGCACTTTGCATAGAAATTTATAGTTCCTCCATTTGCAACCATCACTTGACACTATGGTGCTAGATATAGGAAAAAATTCAATTCCTTAGCTATCTTAAAATGAATAAAATTATGGTACAACCTAAATAAATTAGAATTATTGCCTTTTTTTATTGATATATCCTTCTATATTGAGAGTTTGAGGAGTGGTAATTCCTTCCAATGCATTTCAATATATGGTCAGATTCATTTCTTCTTTCTTTGGGGTTGATTCCTAGTGTACATCCTCCTCTTTTGATGTTTCTTGTTCCTTTTCTCCCTCCTCTTTGCAATCTATGTAGAATAATTTATTCTCAGCACACTTATGACCTTTAGTGCATTTTCTATCACAATTGTAACAAAGCCCTTTTGCTCTTTCTTCAATTTTTGTGGCATCAAAATTGTATGTTGCGGAAGGCTAGGAGCACCAACACTTCCCTCTCTATAGTTGTGAGTGGTAGACTTCCTTGTTGCCATAATTTTTCTTTCAACTTTTCTTGCCACCTTGAATGCCTTCTCCAATGAATCAAGTTCCCAAAGGTGAACCTCATGTTGGATGTTATCCTTCAAATTACCTATGAATACATTAATCTTATGCTCCTCTGGAATATCATTTACCCTGATATTCAATTTTTGGAAGTTATCAATGTGCTCCACCATTGAACCCTTTTGTTTGATATTTATCAATTGTCTAAAGAAAGTGTTTCTCTTTGTATCCTCATAATGTGTCATGATTTCTTCTGTAAAAATTGACCAATTGTCAAGTGGTTTATGAGAAAAAAGTCATCGATACCATACAAAATGATTGGGTTCTAAATATAAAGATGTAATGTGTACCTTTTATGTGTGTTGCACATCATGGAGATCAAAATATTGCTCCATCTGTAGTATCCATGTTACTGGATCCTTGCCATCAAACTTCCTCATATAGAACTTTGGAATTTGTTTGGTCTTCAATCCAAATTTAGAGTCTCTAAAATCATGATTAACATTCCTTTTGGTCTCGTGATGAGTTTCATGGAATACATTTTCCCCATTAGCAAGCATTTCTTGTAGCAACTTTATCAAACCTTCCTTTAAACCTTACATGTTTGCTTTCAAACCATCCATATTAACTTCCATGTCTATTTTTAATCCATCGTTCAAACCTTCCATGCTTTTTTTTAAACCATTATTCAAATCATCCATCTTATCTTCCATTTCATTTTTCGTTACTCTTTGCAAGAGCGAAATTTGTTGCACTTGGTCACATAATTTTGATATATCATGTTGCATCTCTTCCCCTTCTTCATGTGTCATAGTAGAGCCTTTTGGTTTCTAACTATGTGTGTCCATTTTTTTTTATTCGAAGCATTTGGAATCAAACAATGACATCTGTATTCCACTATGACCTTTGAATCACTTCAAATTGAATTTTCAAACAAAAGTTACGGAAACATTTTAAAAATTCCAAACCTTTTTCTTGATTTTTAGGAGTTTGATATTGAAACTATTGTACCTTTGTAATTTTGGATCTCCAAGGTCTAAAAATTTGTCCTGTGGTATTCCTCTGAGTCTTCTTTCCAATCCCACAAATCATACCAATATTGGATTCTTTAAGGAGAATTTATGCCCAATATCCCACGATGACCTGATTATAGACTAGATTAGTAGAGTGAACTTCTATGGAGTGCCACATGTCATTGTTTCAACCTTCAACCTTGAAAATGACACCCTAAAAGATACAATCCATGTGCTTTTAGGTGATTTTTACAAAATTAAAATCTAATGCTCAGAGAGAATGTTATGATGATTTTCCCAAGGTCACCTAATTCAGATGAAATTGTGAAGCCAGCAAAAGTTATAACTTCCTTGGATCATACCTCCGAAAATATAGTGAACCAGGATCTGAAATTTCTACATGAAGTTCATCAATAATTTAGCTCCACGTGGTTGAAATTTCAACTTTTGAAGGCTCATATAAAAAAAATTTATAGCAAAAATTCCAATATATCATGTTTAAATAAGTGAAACCTTAGAATCCAAAGCTCTGATACCAAATTCTATGCAACCAACTCACAAAATAGAAGGAAAGATAGAACAACGAATTAAAAATTAACCTCTTCGAGGGGGAAACATCCTTTACATTATGTTAGTGTCGGTCTTAAGCCCTCCATCAGCGATCAATAGCTCTTTGCATATGCATAGTTAGGTGTCTCATCAGTGTCAATTTTGCATCCCACTAGGCATGCCATAACACTGAATGGAGGAGCAGGTCTTTTTTCCCTTCTTGGCTTTGTTGGATGAGGTCATATTACAATGTAATTGAGTCATACTTGTTGTTATTTTTGTCTTGAGGTCCCATGGTCTTAGGTCTAGGGTTTTGAGTCAAAATTATGTCAAGGTCACGAGTCAAGGTCAGTGAGTGCCCAGCAAGCCAGAGGGAGGTATGTACATATGTTTCATTGTTACTTTCATTAGCTACAGATCATTTTATGCCTTGGATTTAAAAACCCTGTTGTTAAGTCCAAGGTCATGTCAAATTTGTAAAAATAAAGAAATTCTCAGAAGGTTAAAAAAGTGCCAGCAACAACCCTGGTTCCTTCTCCACAGTCCATCAGTGGTCAACCTGCAAAAAGAACAGAGTCAAACGCATCAAAAGAGCTCATTTCAGGACAAAACGACTCCAAAACAGTGTGAAAAAGAATGTCAAAGTATAAACATTATAAAGTGGGTTTTTGAGTTAAATTTTTTTTAATGGAAGCATAT
This sequence comes from Pinus taeda, assembly GCA_000404065.3. Lineage (NCBI taxonomy): Eukaryota > Viridiplantae > Streptophyta > Pinopsida > Pinales > Pinaceae > Pinus > Pinus taeda. Next base: position 43,222 of record APFE031187252.1, read on the forward strand.
AAAGGTAAATTCCCTCTTTAAAGACTCTCATTGTGCATTTGGGAGCAAGAAATTACAAGGCTAAAGGCAAAGAAGATGATTTCGGGCAAGATTCAGCAATTTCAGTGCCTGAGAAGGTGCGCGGTTATGACATGAGTGTGCGCAGTCATCTGGGCAGTGCGCGGCTCTGAGAGGGCAATTTTTCTAAAGGAAATTACACGCGCGCGGACTTCTGGGAGGTGCGTGGATTTTTCAGGGAGGTGCGCGGACATCTGGGCAGCGCGCGGATTTTTGGGCATAAAAACTCATCCAATCAGCAAACCCTCTTCCAAGCTCGCCTAAATTTGTCCAGGTATGTCTCCTCCATGAGCTTAGTGGTGGTGTGATGATTGCAAAGGAGGATTATGATCATAAATTCATGCAAGAAATCGATGGAGGAATGATGGGTGTTTTGCAAGCTTATGTTTTGACAGTTTGTTTGTTTCTCAAGGCAATTTTTCCTTATATCCCTCCTTTCATTTTCCCATTGATATTCACATATGTTTATATGTCATTTTTATTAATCTCATGTACAAATTAAACATACAAACCCTACCTCTAAATCCTATCAAACACTAGTCCTTTCTAACCATATAAATCCTGCCTTTTCCCCATGCTACACGCCCAAACCCTACACCATTACACACAGCAAATTATGAATTTAAATTGCACAGCAAATCAATGAAAACAAATAGTAAAAAAAAAAGAAAATGATGACAAGGCATGCTAACAAGAATTGTAAAAAATAAAAAAAAAATATAATTTGCATAGCCTTATAAAAAAAAAAAAAAAAATGTCATCTTGCTGTAAGTATCAAAGGATAGAAACTGTGTGAAATCGTGACAAAGCTTATCAAATGTATCCGCTGACAGCTATCAAAAAGGAGCAGTTTTGCTGTGCTAGGGTTTGTCTAATAGCATGGTATTCCTCCCTAATTCCTACTCTGTTTTCCCTTACCTTTCCCCTCATGAAAACCCTAATTCAATTGCTCATTAATCCTCTAAAACAAAATTCCTATGCAATTGATATCCCTTCCCCTCTGTTAAAGCATGTAATTGAAACCTAATTCACTCATGATTAATGCAACTATGAAGCTGCCAGCGCTATTGAAAAGCTGTTGTTATGTAAATTGGTTGGCATACTTGGTTCGTAGGTTTCATTGCACCCTCATGTTCATAATTCCCTTGATACAATCTCCCTCCCATTCATTGCAAAATGATTACAGCAACCCTTCCTTTCCCCTTGTAATCAGCATCAGATAATCATTTTTACATATGGAAAAAACAGAGTATGCTTATGAAAGGCATGCAAAAACCAAAAAGAAACGAGCTGCCTGCTAGCTGTACATACATAAGCGATGCTGCACTATCCTCCTATGCCCATGACAACCTCCCCTCCAGCATGAAGATTTTCATTGTCCTTTCCCTTGACTTTAAAGTTTCCCTAAATAAAGTATTAATTTGCAAATGTTGAAAGATAGAATGACATATTTAGCATTATGTGATAGTTTCCTTCAAAATTCCCTTCTTATATATATTTTTCCCTTTCCTATATGTAAAATTCCTTCCCTTAACATATCCCTCATGATGTTTCCCCTTGAAAACAGCATACTTCACAGCATTTTGCAGGCAGAGCAGCGAGTGTTATCTCCACACCAGGTGGAAGGGGCCTCGCTTTCTTCATCGGCACAGGCAGTACGAGAGGGCAAGCAGCCCATGATTGAGGATCAGGCAATTCACGAGGCACATGATGATTTCATTGATCATGATGTCCGCTCTTCCCCTTCAAATCTTTATGAGATTATCAAGCAGAAAGAGGAAGAGAACCTCATGTTGCAGCAGAAGCTCCAAATGGCCCAATGGACCAACACTTATCTAGAACAGCGCACCAAACAATTAGAAGATGAAAAGAAGCAGGATGAGCTATGGAGGATCCGTAGTGATCGAATTTTGAACCGTAGGAGGCCTGGTGACCTATTGCGTGCTGATCGGGAGTCCATGCTTATTCGTGTAAATGCACATTTGGAGAGA
>APFE031187266.1:1301-33614 GCA_000404065.3 Pinus taeda
GTGTAAATTTGTAAGGTGGGACAGAGTAATTGTTCCAGAAAAGATTGAGCATTCTGTCTTTGAAGAATGCACAACAATGTAAAGTTTGCAAAGAAATGTAAGTGAAGTGCAGCGACAGAACAACAAGTGTAGACACAGCAGTGTGGGGTAGACGCAGCAAAGAAGATGGCACAACAGTGCAGCAACATAAAGTTTTGTTGAAGAAATGAAAGGTAATGGACAGCAATGTTTGGCAGTAATCCCTCCATGAGAGGAAGTGAAGTTCTTAGTGTATCCCTCTGTTAAAGAGGAAGGTGCTTTTCAGCACAGTGTCATGGTAAATCCCTCTGACAAGAGGAAGATGCTTTTTAAGCATACACATGGTAAATCCCTCTATCAAGAGGATGATGCTTTTCAGCATAGTCACAGGTAAATCCCTCTGTCAAGAGGAAGGTGTTCTTTAGCACATTGTTATGGTGGATCCCTCTGTCATGAGGAAGGTGCTTTTAAGCACAGTTTCAGGTTAATCCCTCTATTAAGAGGAAGACTATTTTGTTGTTTGTGGAACTGCATCATAAGCAGTTGGTGAATCCCTCTATGTGAGGAAGTGTTTGGGTAAAACTGAATGCCCAACAGTTGAAATTAAAGGGGAGTGTTGAAAGTATAATTTCAACTGCGCATCAGGTGAGCTGTGCAGCAGTCCAGCGATTCAGCAATGAGCAGAGCAGCAGCTTGCGACTTCAGCGAGGAGCGATTTCAGCGATGACCGAACAGCCGATATCGCATCGGCGAAATGGAAGTGGAGTCTTATAAAGTTTTGTTTGTTGTTTGCGATGAGCGATCGCCGATATCGCATCGGCGTATCGCTATCGGCATTTTCAAGTGGAGCATGACCTTTCATAAATGAGCAATCGCCGATGGGCCGGACCCGACGATGGAATTAATCCCTTTTGATAAATTATCGGGTCCATAGTATTTTCGCAATCGGGGAAACCATGGGTGCACACTTTTGCATATATGTGTGCTATGCGATAAAGCTCGGACCCGATGAGTTTCCAAAGTCAAATTAATTAATGGTTGAAGCACAGGTCTGCAAAATAAATTTGACGTGAAGTAAAAGTTTATTTACCGCCGTTTATCTCAGTAAAACAGTAAATGCAATTTACTGTGGGTTGGTAAGTTTTGGTGAAACTTTTAATTTTATCATTGATTATTTCAGCGGGAGTATGGACACAAGTAAAGGCCAGTAAAAAGCATTTAATTTTTATTGTTTTCTTTTACGGAAGCATGGCAACACGGATGTAAGTAATTTCTTTTCTAAGTCATATATATACATGTAATTTTTTATTGGTTCATGTAGAAATTGAAAAGAGAGGCACAACAGTGCGTATGTATAGTTTATGAGAGTGTGTGTGAAAAGGAAAAACTCGCCGCAGCGAATGCAAGAAAAATACACAGAGCAGTGTGATGTAAATGTAATGCAGTTCTGAGAAAGTAATGGTGTGAAAAATAGGCACAGCAGTGCAAAGTAAAGAAAGGAGCATGCAGCAGCATGAATGTAACTCTCTGTGGTTGAAGCTTGTTTTTACAGCAGCATTGTAAAAGAGATCTTTACACACTGCAGTGTCAAATCTCAGGAGGAGACAAAGTATTTTTTTTTGTTGAAATGTTATTGGTGAATCCCTCTGAGTGAAAGAGGATGAATTTTGTATCAGTCTTTTATTTATAAATACAAAGTGTTTTTATGCGTGTTGGAGAAACTTTGTCTGCAGCAAACAAATTTTAGTTTCCGCTGTGATTAAAGATCCTGTGTAGTAAAACAGAGTATTATCCTCTGTTCAAGTAATTTTTTTTTGTTTTGGAATTATCAGAAATTCCTGTGGAGAGAAAGCAGAGTATCATTCTCTGTGCACAGTTTATGTTTGTGTTTTTGGGATTTTACCAGAAAAATCTCCAACATGCATTAGTTACAGGCCTATACCCAAAGGTCGACCACGACATTCAACAATAACACAGATCTCTACGTTAAGATGGGTCGCAGCAAGAAAGCACAGACTAGGTGGTGATCACGGTTGCGTTCGGCTTCCGGTAGCATGGGGGGGGCGGAGATCCACTAAATTGCAAATGTGAGGGCGACAACACATATAGACAACACACTAGGGTTGAAGGGCCGAAGAACCAAAGTGCATAGAACCTTGACCCTTAGATTTAATTTTCCAGTCAAATAGTCGGTCGTGTAGGAGCACAGGAGATTGAAGGAAGTAAGCATCACGTTATAGATTAGTGGGACCACAACCCACCACAACATAGATTCAAGGTCGAAGCTAGTTAGGCTGATAGGCCACCGACTTATCCAGAGCAGAAGCCACATTCCAGCCACTACCGGAATTCGAAGACCAACCATACTCTCTTGCAGCAACGAAGCCACCTCTGTGGAGAGAGGAACGAGAGGTGATTTGTTGTTTCAGGGTGGAAATTACAAGGAAGATAAAGGTAGGCCTAAGGTCTTGGGAGAAGCGCCAAGTGGCCACCAATTGATGCATTAGGTTGGGAATCAGCTGCAAACGCCGGAATTAGAAGATTAACATGTCATCAACCACGAATGATCTGACAGTTCGTGAGGCTGCAGCGTGCGTCGAATCCCTGTTAGCCGGAGTGTCATTACATCACGAAAGGGGTCGAAAGCCTTGTGCGCTGACCATAACTCCCGAAGCTGAATTGTTGCAAATCTGGAGGGGCCAAATATTTGAAATTAATCCTTGATTTAATATCCAGGGATCTGTAATCGGTTAGAGTAGACTATCCATTTCTAAGGGGTTCGAAACTCCAATCTCTATCTCTGTCTATCAGAAAGGGGAAGAATTTATAATGTCTATGCCCCAATAAACACCTCCATCATTTGTTTCTCAGGGAGGCCGAGTGTCATATTGGGTTGTAGCTCACTATTTAAATATTAGAAGTGACCATTCAGAGTGTACCTCTCTTAGAAAATTAAAATCAGCGTACAATTTTGTGGTGAAATCACTCGGTAACAAAATCAGAAGGACCATTAATTGTCTCTTCGGCATTAATTTAGTGAGAAAACCGAGCTCTCTTTGGGTATTCGTGGTATTCATCTTCAGATTGATATCTTACATACATTTTGTTTGGAGCAAGGCTAATATCCACGTGGATGCTTTGGGATATCACCTCAATACAACATATTGAATCCCTCTACAGTAAATATGGGATTAATGGTGAGAACATATAAGAGGTATGGCTGGAAGCGAAGGATGAATTAGTAGCTGATAAACAAGTTTGGAAAATTAAAAGGAAGGAGGAGTGTTGTCCGTTCAATCCACTACTAGAGGTTGACCATGATGGTAACTGTCACGGCTTTACTGGGATTGCGGATGTAGTTGTAATAATGGCAGCTCATCAATCTTCTATATCATTGGACGAGTTACTAGTCTCCCAAGATTTATGGCTCCTACCTAGATAATCAAGAGCCATCCTTCACAAATATTAGCTTGATAAATCATTCAAAATCTGTGTTCTGCAATTTAATGAATTAGGCCTGCTAAACTCTGCTAACATTGTTAGATGACATTCTATGCAGTCCTGGATATAGGTCGCTTATTAGAAGAATGTTGCGATATTTGAATATTATTAAAAGGAAGTTGCGACGAAGTGAAGAGGTGAGTGCTTGGATTCGAGAAAGTGAAAAGGGGGACTGATCGGTTATAGAAGGGGCTTTAATTTGGGAATTTATGATGATGGGATGATAAAGAGAATTGATTTGTGGAGATGGGTCTTGAAAATATCATAGAGAACACTCAGAAATGTATTGATGAGCTAGCGAGAATATGTGGTCTCACACACAAAAACTTCTTTAGACCAAAATAATGGTTAAAGCACCAAACCATTCTCGAAAAAAGTCCATATTATTTTGTAGTAGAAGCACCCATGGGAAGTGAAGGAAATAAAGGGAAGAGGGGCTAAGCTCTTCACACTTGGATCTGAATTGCAACAAACAAAGTTAGACATAGATATTCATAAGATGGAGGAATTAGACACATGTCTGCCTAAGGTGGGGCAACCAGAATGGAAGAAACTCAATTGGGCACTCAAGCCATCCATGCTTGCATTGATACAACCCAAACTTTGGGAACATCCTTGTGAAGAGGTCAGGCTCACAGTTGCTTCTTATCTGAGCAGGGTCATAGCTCTAACATCACCACTACTTCCCTACAACAATGATCTCATGAGAGATATACTGCAACTAAGAGTAGAAGCCCTTTAGGGATTCAATAACATCATGATTCCTACCTTTCAGAAGCGGTGTAGAATTTTAAAACTCATGGCAAAGTTCAAATTTGGCACCTTTATGCTAAATTTGGAATGTGATGAGTTGATATTTTAGTTGCTACAAAAAATTTACACCAGTATTACATCAACTCATTCAGACCATGTCAAAAAAAGGATGCAAAATATTGTTTCTCTATTCTTAGAAGGTGATGCTGACATATGCAAGATACTAAGGTCTAAATTGTTGACCATTTGGAGAAAGGAACCACACAAATCAACAACTGGCTATGATCTAGTTGAGAAGTTGGTCAGGTGAAACATAAAATTTCTTAGATGGGTGTTGACTTGGAAGGAGTTGAGAAGGATTAATGGATGAAGCAAGAACAAAATCTGTAGCAAGAATGAACTAAGGAGGAGAAGACTATGCTTTACCTACAAGGGACCTTGGGCGCTTAACCATTCATGTCCAAGTGATAAAGAGGTGACAATGTAAGATCATGGGGATTCAACCATGCTTGGGTTCACTAGTTTTCAGAATAGGACCTATGAAGGATTCAAGTAGTCAAGTACATATGGTGAGAAAAAACACCATGTCTTTCATAGAAACTTGTAGGACAAACCAATGATAATCAGTGAGCTTGACAAAGTACACAAGGAAAGGAAGGAGGGAATTCCTCTTGATGATGAGGTAGTTGAGTCTATAGATATCCAGGAGAACATCCATAAAGAGTACGGGCAATCAGGTATAGATAAAATTCCACCAATACATCCATGTTTGACAATCAGAGAGGGTGGACAACTTATCCCCACATGTGGAGAAGGCCAGGAAGAAGACATTCAAAGAGAATCAAATGAGGAGCTAGTAATAATAAACTGACATGATGAGCATGATCATGCGGGGAAACATAACAAATATAGTATGCAGAATGAGCCATTTCTAGAGGGTCAGTCAAGGGTTCAAGTTGAAGCTGTGGTCATGGGGCATCTGATGTAGGAAAATACAGAGACATTCAATAGGGCATGCAAATATTCAGTAGAGGAATTTTGGGAAAGGATCATGCATTTCAAGATAGATCTTATGATGTTGAAGAAAAGAGTCTGGACAATCTGAGACACTACCTTACACGAGAATAGAAAAATTGAGGATCTCATAGGGGTATGTGTTGAATCAACGACCCAGTTATCTAGTGTTAGGGAATGACTCAAGCCCCTCATAAGGCATCAAGAGGAGTACAATGGGGAGTTTCAGAGCAAGCCTCTATAGGAGTACATAGATAAGGCTTGCAATGCTACCAACTTCCCCTTATGCATTGGGAAGAGAAGGGTAGAGTTCTCCAAATGCATCATTTTGGGTGACCGAGTGGAGTAGCATGAGTTGAGTGTCGAGTAGCATCAACATATTATATTTGTAGGTATTCAACCTTCCGAAGGCATGGATTAGCGAGAAAGTATGAGATGGTACACTATTGATGGGTTCATTCCTAGGAGGACACTCACAACCAAGGGAATATTGCAGCTTGGGCCCTTTGTCATGGGCAGTGATGGAGGTCTGAGATGGTGCCATAACCCACAGGTCCCACGAGTTAGATGGCATTGGGATCTAGGAGAATCCATTGGGGTCAAGATTGGCTGAAGTATTGTTTCGGATCTAGATGAATCTATCAAGGGAAGGACTGGTCGAAGGATCATTTGGGATCTAAGTATCGAAGGATCCATTTAAGATCATGTAGCATCGATGTATGGAATAACAAAGTGGGTTGTATGGGATCCTAGTATCAATGCTTCTGTTGTGGATAACAATGAATTGCTTAAGGATAAGCAATCTTTCAGCATGAGTATTTGTAATATTCCCTTTCTTGATCTTAACAAAATCGACAGAATCTATCCATGATACTTACTGTCATATTTTCCCATGGTATAAGCCCATGGTATTTGGCTTCATTTTTCAAGGGAAAATAATAAAATAAGGTCTTTAGAGAGTCCATTGAGCCTATAAAAGGGGATAGAAGAGAAGCATTTGGATCATTCAGGTTTATCTATATTGTTGTGTGCTTTCTTGAGAACTTAGCATGGCCAGTGCTAGTTTGATCCCACGGATGAAAACCACGCGAGTGTTATTTCATCTGGTGGATCCATCTGAGTCCACGATTGTGCTTCAGTGCATTTGTCTTCTATTTTGATAAGTAGTCGTGCATGCCATTGCAGGGGCTTGAAATTTATTATATGTAGATGTACCAATTTCTGAATTTATTAGTATAAATAAAGGTTATATTTCGAGATCCTATTGTGTTAAGAGGTTTGATTGGAATTATTTTTAACCAAAACACCTAGATGTGCAAGATTGATTGATTATTTCATTGTTCGAGATATTGCAATACATGTGAGACATCCAATATGAGATTCCAAGGCAAGGTGGCATGTGTGGCTCCTCACTAGGTTGCAACTTGGCAGCATGTGTAGCTCCTCACCAAGTTGTAGCTTAATAAAATAATGTGCTTAATGCCGTAACAACCTACAGTAATTGTAACAATTTGCAACCCAGTGTAACAACCTCCTAAAAGTCTTCAATAGCCAAATTTTTTTTTTTTTCTTAATTTGTTTTATTTATAAATTATATAACTGGTATAAAGAGATAAATAATGCTACATATATGAAAGAAATTACACATTCCTTTAAATCAAACAAGGCCGCATAGCTAGTGTTCCCTTTTGCTATAATTAAATTACAGTAAAAACAATAAAGATATACATGAATGTTATTGTGTTTTTTAGTAACCATTTTGTTTATTGGTGTTTTCCCTTAATAGTTGCTACAAGGCTTATGCATACCCAATCTTGAAACTAAAACAACATCTTTGGTAGGATTGATTTTAGACGATTCAATGTATGTCATATGTAAAGAAAATTAAAGCAACATTTTAGTCAATATATCGATGTTAAAGAATATGTTGTTCTTTCCTAGTGAAAGAGATGAAAATGTAGGCAAGAAAGAAGGAAATGTGCTCCTCTTTCTTGGATTAGTCTAATAAGGTAAATTTGTGGTTGGATAAATTTTTATTTTGTTTGATTATATTTTCAACATTTAAAAGATTATTATTTAAATTTTTTAAAAAACATTAAATTTTATTTACATTAAAACAAAATTTAAATAATAAAAAATTTATAATTGGGAGACTTTATATTTCTATCTATATATATATTAAATAAATTAATGATAGACTTTTAAATCATTATTTCTCACTTCTATTTTATCTCATTGTTATAAATTCTCAATATTATAGGATTAATAAATTAAAACATTATTATAAATTTGATAACTATTAACACTTATCACTCATTAAATTCATATAACTACGCTACTGAAATTTCTAAAATCCTCTTCCACTCAGCAAGAAGCACAACGCAGAGCATTATCCAAAAATAAGTCGTAAATAATTTCATCTATGCAACAAATGAATTTAATACAAAGTTTGAGATATGGCTCTTATATGGCCATGGGGAGTTGGGTATTATGCTGCAATTTATGCATAAAGGTTTAGAGCAGCAGTTAATGCCATTGACTTTTTCTTTTTAGACTTCAGCACCTAAAACTGACAGGTATCTACTGCAACACATCTCTCCATATATTTTAAAATTCAAGTAAAATGAGCACGTATCTGAAGTAAGAGCTCATGATTACTTAATAAGAGGAGAGCCTACGTAACTAATCAAAAGCCACAAAATTTGTTTTAAAATAATCAACCAGATAAATTAATTTATGTTTGAAAAGTTAACCTTACAAATCGTAATTTAACTTTGAGTCGAACGGGAAAAAAATTAAAGATCAACCCATGACAGGGATAATATAATAATAAGAATTCTCTCGGGCATTATTTTTTACTTTGATAATTAAACATTTGAATATTGAATAACGATTCCCACGAGGATAATTATTTACTTTGAATTAACCAACAAAAGGGTGCGAGGGTATAATTCCATTGTTGACAATTGATAGTGCAGGCAAGTGGAGATGATTTTGAAGTTGCTTTTATTTTTATACGCAGTGTTGTAAGATTTAGAAGATAATTTTTTTATAATTGTATTTATGTTATTAGTAATATTTTTCTATTTATGCATTTTACTTTTATTTTGATAAGAATTAATTTTAATATTTTATAATTTAATTTTATTTATAATTTATTTTAAATTATATATATATATATATATATATATATATATATAAATAAAAAACAATCGAGCAACAAAATTAATGATTTTTGTATAAGTTTTTTTCCACAGGCAAAAAAATAAAATTTTTAACACTATAAATAAAGATTATGTAGAAATTTAAAATAAATAAATCTGAATTTAATAATAATTTTTACTTAAAAAAGACAGTTAGCTCCATATATGTAAAATAATAAGTTTAATATTTTATATTCAAAGTCATGCATAAGTTTATGAAATATTGAGATTTTATTAAACTGCACAATGGACTTATTTTCAAAATTAATTTTTAATACAATTTTAAAATATCATTAGCCACATTTTCCGTAAAAATTGTTCCATGAAAAGGAATTTAGAATGTCATTGAAATTTCAAGTTTAATTTGTGTTTCTATTTACTTTTACTATTTTGCTTTCCAAATTTGTTATTCAACCATTTAGAAAACTAAAGAGAGAATTAATCCTCTTTAACTATTAAAATAAAAAGTTCTTCATAATTTTTTTTTATAAAAAAAAAAATGTTTATAATTAAAATATAAAATCTTATCGAGAAAAACCACCCAATCTCACCCAGAAAAGCGACAAAAGCTGTGATGAAACCAAATTGTGAATCTCACATCCCATATACTAGCAGTTGTCCCAAAAAAGGTACAAAGTGAGGCCGAGAGGATTATTAAATTGGAATTGCTGAATTTTTATAATTATGATATTATGTGATAAAGGATTAAAAAATATAAAATCCCAAAGTAAAAGTTGTTCCAATTAAATTTACTTCATTATAAAAGAACATTGTATCTCACTGCATATTGTTCTGTATCTACATACCTATTTGAAAATGGAAAAACACCCACTTTAAATTCAAATTATACTCCTCTATTAACTGGAAATACTTTATCAATATGAAATCATATACCATATACCTGTCTTAACTATATCCACTTTATTAATGTTGATCCATGAGCTGGGTGACACTCGTGGCCATATAAAAGTTTAAAGTCAAGAAGCTAAGTTTAAAGTCAAGAAGCTTGGTGATAATCGAGCATTTAAATAATATTTTTGAATTTTAAATATTTAAAAATGGTATATTTATTATGCATCAAAAGATAGCTTTAATAACAGAAAATGGAAGCTCCCTTGCTTTTATAATTTCTAACTTCAAAAAACAGGGCGCTGCCTTTACTTTTATAATTTCGAAAAACAATGTGATAGAATTGAATAAAATATCATAGACTGAAATGAACAAAATTATAATAAAATATAATATAATAGACTGAAATGAATAAAATTAAAGTAAAATGTTGAACAAAGAAAGTAGTAATCTTTCCATACAAGTAAAATTTAGTAGTTAATATTACAGAGGGAAATCCCATCATATTACAGAATGAAATCCCATCCTACTACAAGTAAAACTGAGAAATTTCATATACCACAATACAAGTAAAACTGAAACCAATCTTGTAGAGTGAAATCCCATCATATTACAAAATGAAATCTCATTCTATAGGATCTATTAGGGTCATTACAGAGAAAATAAACATAAGTGGAGAGCTGATTCACAAGGCATGACATGGACTCTGTAGAGTGAATCCCCTAATATTGTAGAGTGAATCCCATCATAGTATAGAATGAAATAACAGTCTAAAGGATTTACCAGAGACATTACAAATATCACTATCACAGTGGAGAGCTGCTTCACAAGGCAGGACATGGATTCTGCTTACAGGATATAAGCCCTTCATTCACCACAGAAACTCTTGTTGTTGAAGATGAGAAGCAGCACAAAAGTTAGTCATTCCACATCTACTACAAACTTACAACAATATTAACATCATGCAAATATTCTCATCTATGAGGATCTTTGGGGGCCTATAGATTACAAGAGAATATAAGAAATTCTTCACTAAACATGTTAGTAGCGTACTGATCATCTTGGCGGTTGGAGACAGAACTGGTGTTGAAGCTCTCTTTCCTCACAAACCCAACAGGGGCTTTCTTGTCATAATTCAGAGTAGAGAAAGGCTGGGTAACCGAGCTGTATGGCATGTATGGCCACAGTTCTGCACGCTTCCCAGTGCCTTTCACTTTCTTCAGTACCTTGTTCGGCTTCACATATCCCGTGACTGTCACTTTCTGCATCTTTCTATTTATATACACCATTTGAACTCCTACAAAAAATTTCCCATAGAAGAGAAACAAAAGTTATTAAAATCATCAAAAACCCAGCTTATATTAATGTAGAAAAGAAAATGATGGGCCACTTGGCCTGTAGCTTAGAGGTAGATCTCAGTTGTAATAGGTGACAAAAGTTAGCATCTCCTTACAGAAATCAGTAACAAAGCTAACAGATTGGTAATGAGCAAACATAGATCCTGAGGTGCAACTTTTGAAAAGCCCAAAGCTAAAAAAATTGGTAAAACAGAGAAAACATGAACTATGAGCTGAAAAACTGAAGAAACTTTAAAGAATTAATCAGCACACAAGTAGTTAATGCTGAAAGCATTTGCAAGGCAGTGTATCATTCTTCCACTTTGATCCACATTTCTACCATATGTGTCAGTTTCCCTTGTGCTTTAAATAACCAAGAAATGCCTCTTAGTTTTCCAGCATTGAACAACAAATTTCAATGACAGTTTCACCAGAGGCGAGGGAAATATTTTAGTTAAGTAGTTTTCAAATACTAGGTTTCCCTAAGCTAGATACATTTGAAGAAACATCTTTGTTAAGTCATGGAGAATTAGTATGTAGCTTTGCTTTTCAACTGAAAATACTTAAGCATCGATATGCACACAGTAAATATATCATAACCTACAGCTATGATTTGTTGTATGTGCTTTTGTGAAGATGGACATTGCAGTTCATAAGATACTTTTGTTTGGAATTAAATAATCAAATAGGCATTTGGAATATGGAAACAAGTATAAGAGTTTGACACAAGCTACACCATAGTTATTATGATTAATGCGTGTGTAAACTAAAATGATTCAACGTAAAAGTAGGGTATTGTTATGTAGTAGGTTCTTGATCTAGTCTAAAAACTGTATGCATATTCGTTCCACAGACAAGATTTCCAAAGCACATTGAGATGCATTGCCATCTGCTAAAAATTCTTGGGGATGATGAAGCAGCCAGTCATGACATGGGAAGGCAACATAAAACTGGATCATCCTTTGTGATTGCAAATTGGAATTATTTATCTTCTCTTAAGAAGGTGGACACTGCAATGCATAAGATACTTTTGTTTGGAAAAATAATCAAACAACCATTTGGAAGATGGAACTTTGCAATGCCTGCACATCATTTGTACCAATTGAATATCTTTGTTTAGGATTTGTAATTTGTATTTTGTTATGGATCATTGGAAACAAGTATAACGGTTTGACACAAGCTACGCCAGAGGTATTATGATTAATAAAAATATAAACTAAAATGGTTCAACATAAAAGTAGGGTATAGTTCTCGAGTAAGTTTATTCTAAAAACTATGTATACATATTCTTTTCACAGACAAGAATTCAACATCACATTGTGATGCATTTCCATCTCCTAAAAGATTTTGGGGCCCAACTGTAGACTATACCTAACTACTCAATACTAAATAGTGCTTGCTTTAATTCCTGAAATGTTCATTCCACCTTCAAAATCAGATGTTGTTAAAGGGAAGATAAACAAACAGTACTGGAAATGGAATAATCATTTCCTTGGAGAATGTGCACATTCTGGCTCTTATAGTCTACAGTTGACATCCGTCCAATTCCTTATGGTACATTAGATTCAGTTGCACCCAGGCCATATGTTGGCATTGGCATACGGTTTAATTTCCCTGAACCAGGAGCACCAATAATACTGGCAGATGGAAAATTCAGGACTTGTCCACTCTAAAGCTGAGAACCTTGAAGTTGACCGGCATTTATAATAAAAAAATACAATCTGATCTGCTCTACAACACAGTTAATGAAAACGTTGTTTAAACTTTTCTCCAGGAACTTGTGTTCGGCCGCTTTTACAGGAAAGAAAGATTCACTTATAGTCTCTGCTCAACTCTGTGATGACAGGAAAATCAATCCCTTTCTATTACAACCAGAAATAGCCAGATGCATTGGAAAGACAGGCTAGGGTCCTCGTTCGTTATAGTTTTGGAGTCAAACCATCTAATTTTGTATATGCAATTGCCAAATATCCAAAATAGTCGCTTAGAATAAACATCTTCAAGAACAGACTTCATTAATTTTGAAATAAATATAGACCCAATTTAACAATAGTATATAACAATTTTTTTTGAACAACACCAATTGGTATTGAGGCAACATTAATCTCCCATTCTCTGTTAAAAAGCTATTAGATCATATTTGAAGAGCATGACCGTGAGGAAGAATCATACAAAATGCACATAAACTGTAGCTTCTGCAAGAGGTATTGACCAGGCAATTTCTTTGTAGCATACAGCTTACAAAATAATGTTACAGAAAATCACCTTGTTGAGATTCAAGCCTGAATCTGCAAAAAATTGAACAATTTGGTTCTAGTCTTTCACTGGGAAGAGACCTCATTAGATCCATAGCTAATAGCATCATGGCTTAACTCCTCCCCAGTAGCCTATGATTGCATGCCATACATACACATACCTACGAACACAAAAGAATATCACAAATCTAAGAAAATGAAGAATATGGACAGCCTTAACAAGGTTAGAAAAAATAACACCATTTCAGCTCTAGCCTCAGTATACATTACATTTGAGAATAAATTTTCTATAATAAGGGTCATTACTTACTTCAAATTATACTTGTTTTTGGCTATGTCAACTATATGCTGAATGCCCAAGGTTGGATCTTCTTGCTTTTCACCTTCTTTTCCGTTCTTTCCAAATTTGTAGTTCTCTTTTATGTGAGTTAAACGCTTTAGAAGCCTGAACAGCCAAAGATGAAAAGGAGGGTCAGATTTGTCATATATGTAGATGAAATTTTCTCAACAAATCAATATTAACTCTATAATTTTCTTGAAATAAATTAACTCTAAAAGATGAATGCTGAGTGCTCACATTTTTTCAGGAATATTTTCTTGGTTTTGATCTGTACCAACAGACTGCCAACCATCATCAATGATAACAAAACCCGGTGGTATTCCCCCATTTGAAAGGCTGTAATTGTCATAGTGTTTGATACCAAATCTGTTTTCTATGATCTAAATGCTATAACATAGTGTGATACATAACAGGCCCAAAAAATTATTTGGCGGGAAAAGAAAAGATAAATACAAAATATGCAGTCGACCAAGAATGATATAAAGGGGACAGATAAGATCAAGTGAAAAATACGTAGATGAAGTGATCAATTTGAAGACTGCTTTTACTCATCAAAAATGGAAATTGTGAAACACATGAATTGAAAACGTGCAAACAAATCCATCCATCCAAGCTAAGATGAATATGCAAGGATGAAAAGTTCAAGAAGATGGGGATATTCATAATAAGATTATCAATAATACCTTCTTCTCATATCTGTGACGGAATGTCTGCAAGTGAACCTCCACGGCCCTGAAACACAAAATAGAAAACATGCTCAGCATTTTCTAAGTATTGAAGACTATTTACTAGCTTCTGCATTTTATATTTTAATTGTTTAAACTTTAGCAATCTGTTACTTCTCTATTTAGATATATTATCAGTTAATGAAATATATGAACTGTTAATGGAGTTTGGGGAGATTTTCCTCGATCATACCTCAAATATAGCTAGGGAGAGCTGAAAAACTTCTAATTCTCAATGCAAGAGTCAGAAATTCAAGATCTAATTTGAAAATTAGGTCTTTCTGTAAAGACAGAAGGAAGTTAAAGTTACCTGATTGCATCTGTAATTACTTTGAATGGGTCTATTCCTGTATTAATAAATAGAGAATGTGTGAAAGAGGATGCTTGATGGCAGGGTCTCCTGCAAAATGAATTCACAAGCAATAGAATATCAAATTTTTGTCAAAATAATTAAGGCCTTGATATGACACATGGTAGTATTCTAATTGAATAAGTTGGGCTAAAGTGCTATACAAGGGAATTTTTAATGTATTCCCACTCTTCCTGTTGCCAGAATGCAATATATTATTCCAACGGTCATGGAATTCAATAAAGGAACTAATTAATCTCCATATTTTGGAAAAAGCATGGGAACAGACACTTTAACCTATAATATCACTACAATTGATGTCCAATCCATCAAATTCTCTAGTAAGCATACTTCACTACCAAATGGATAAAATTCAATGAAAGCTTAAGCCTATTGCACTGCAGAGTATTGTATGAAGATGTGTTATCGAAACGAATTCTTTGACGTTTGAGCAGCCCCGATATAGAACCAAATAAAACAAAGACAATAGAGAAGCATCATCTGCTCATCAAATGGCATCACCGATTTCTGTATGCAAGCCATTCACAGGTTTATTTGATTATGCTTTGTGGTCCCTGATGATGAATTATATTCAATCATTTAATTTACTCAATGAAGTCTCCACTTTAGACAGAAAGAAAGCCACATACCACATACAAGGCTCTTTACGACCAATTTTGCCAGTGCAAGAAAAATGCAGGAGATAAAGGCTAAAGCAGACACACAATATTGATCGATTGAGACAACTTAGATAAGACAGATCAAGCTACTATGTTTAGATATAATGAAGGGGCACAGTAAAAGAAAATACCAACGCAAGTAAAGAAATTGTTTACCACTCTCAAAGCATAGTTCCAGTTCATCCTTTTCATTTCCTTGTAAAGACACCCTGAATGGTCCCTCTGTTAGAGGTAGAAAACAGTGTAAGTCATCTCTGCATCGGATCCATAGTCTATTCCCTTGATTGCTGAGGATCCAACCTTGCTTTCTAGCAATGAGAATTGAGTCTCAATAGGAATTTCCTTCGCACATTTCCCCATTTTTTGTGCCATCCACCAGAGCTTGAAACGAAAGCAAGAGAGGAACCAGACGTCCTTGTGCATTGGTTTCAAAAGTAAGAGATTTTCTTGTCAATCGTTTTTATTCATTGGAAATTCAAAGAACAATTGCTTAAAATTTACCAAAGGAAATAGCACAGAGAATTCCTTCTGCTGGGCCTTCAATGTTGTAAGCATAAGAAGCCACAGTTGAACCTTCACAATCCTGCGCCCTATCAATTCTCATGGTCCTCTACAACACTATGAGACTCGAAAATGTAGAAAAGCTATTCCCCACAAATGTATCAACCTATAGGCATACTTCATAATTAATTGCAGATTGAATGAGATAGGGATACTTTGAGTAGATATCCAGCACACCGAGTTTCTTCTTTTCGTAAGGGGCTAAGAAGTCACTCCATCCCTCTAACAGCACCCTGTCATCTAAAAGATCGTCGGTAACAGCCAGATAAACAACAGAGGGCTTCTCTAGTCCAGGAATGTTAGCAACCCTCTTCATTATTTCCTCCTTACTACTGCAAATTTTCAAGTCCTTGCCATTTCTAGCTCTGGACCTCATCTCAAGCTTCTTGCAATGGATCATCCAGTCTTTCTCAATTCTCATATGAACCGCCACATATTTGGGTTGAAATATGAATGGGCTCATTCTAATTTTATTCTGATCAATTCCAGTTCGAGATCTTAAGCTCTTTAGCTTGGATACAACTCTGGAGACTTCGGTGGACAAATTATCAACAAGAACTAGGCATTCAAAGACTTTGGCATAATCAAGAACAGGCCAATGGTTGTGCCAAAGAAAAGGGTGTTTACCCTCCAATTTAATAATGGTATGCCGATCGCTTTCAGGGGTATTACATTGTTCGACCTGTGCCATATCCCTTTCCACTGTCCACCGCTGCCCACTCCCCTTAGCCACAACGAAAACATCGGAAAAATTATGGGAATTCATGCTCCTTATGCGAATGAAGTCGTTGCAGAGGGAATTGAAACGATGGAGCGAGAAGAGACGATCGAATCCTAGGGGCTCTATGCCCGCTGAATGTGGATGCCAGGTGTCAGCCTTACAAACAACGACGAAAGTCTCTTTCAAAACATGCATAATTTTTTTCTTTGAAAAATGAAATGTCACCTATAAAAGGCATTTATCCTCGTGTTTCATTTGTCATTTATATAACAAGTGAAATATTTTAATAATTGAAACTGCAAACCTTCCTATAACATGTTAAAATTATACAAAAAGTGTATATGACAATTATACCTAAGTCATACCATCTGACCTAAATTCGTACCATCTGACCTAAATTCGTACCATCTAACCTGTCTTTGTTAGTGTTATTCACCCAAAGTCTTTGTTAGTGTTATTCACACAAAGTACGAGCCTACAATGCGTGTCACGTCGAACATATATGCAGTGATACTCTTAGCCATTTTGCCATTATGAATGAGGTTTTCCAATATATGAGATTGCAAGGGAAGCATTGAATATTATCCTTTCGTACGAACTCATGGGTTGAGATGGGGTTTTGTATTTTCGTAAAGTCTCTCAACTAGGTCTTGAATTTCAAATTTTTTTTTCTTGTCAAGTAAACATTTGATGACATTTTTGTATTTTTTATTCTTTTCATTTTGTGTTTTAGACAAATTTGTTAGTCTCAACCTCCTTTTATCTGAAAATTTTCTTTTAATTACTCTTGCATCTCAACTTTCATTAAACTCCCTTTGAGAGTACCCTGTGTTTTTGTAAGTTAGCATATGTGTTTCGATACATTGCTCTCATCTAAAATTGGCACAAATACAATATGTGTATATAGGTTTTTTTGAATTGTTGCGAGATCCAAGTTATTCTATGCTTAAGAAGATAAGTTGAGATAATATCTCAACTATCTCTAATGAACACAATTAAAATTTAACCCTCTAATAATAACATTAATGTAAGTTAGAGTTACCATCAATTATAGTTGCAAGGAATTTTCATGACCCCGAACTAGGACCAAGAAAACTCTAATAAACAAAGTTCTTTTTCATTAAAGTTTATAGTCCCTTCATAGTTCCCTAGTTCCCTAGTCCAAGTTCTTGTTGGCCAAGAACTCTAACAAATATTTTTTGGTCGAATGTTGATGAGTGTTCCTATTGGAAAAATATGTTGTGACAAAGAATAATTTTAACCAAGCTTATATCTCTATGCCTTCTTTTTGAGTCCTTGTTAATGAGAACTCATGTTAGTGATACTTTGGAGGAACTTTCCTAGATAATTACTTTGACCAGGGAACTATGACCAATGAACTATGATCATCTTGTTCCGTAATTGATCTGAGTTCACATATTGATGTTGGGTTTTGTTGGTTAAAACTCATGTTGATCATAGTTCTAAGGAATTTCTCGATTAAGAAACCTAACTAACAAAAGGATGGAGAATTGTAATAGATATGAACTTTGATAAAGAAACTACAACTAATAAGAACTTCGGTGAATGAAATCTAGTAAACAAAAAAATAACCATAGGAACCATCAGTCATGAAGGAAATTTTAATTAAGGAAAAAGAATAAGAACTTAGTTAACATTCTTATTGAAGAGATTTCCCATTTTGTTGATCATTTCTTTAAGGTACTTTCTTTGCCAGAAAAATTTACTATGATAGATTGAATTTTGCCCAAGAAGGAACCATTAACAACATAGACTCTAGTCAATAAGAACTTTAATGAAAAAGCCATGAACAATAAAACATCTAATAAAAAAACAATGATTAGTCAAGATCCTCTTATTCTTTCCTTGGTTACAATTCCTATCTTGACATTTAATCATGCATGTTAGAAATTATCCCTTCATCCTAGTTCTAGGGAGCATTCCTCACTATAGACCATGAAACTTGACCAACAATGTTCCTATTGGTGAAGGATTCTAACGTTTTAGGATTCAAAAACTTTAGAGTTGTTTTCGCTATCTATACCCTCACTTTTGAATCATGGTTCAAGGAATTCATTTTTTATCTTCTGTCTTTGTGCTCAAATTCAAATCAAAATTAACTTTAAATGTTTCATCTTTTTATCTTGAGAATTGAACCATTACTAACTCAAAATTAAAATCAAATTTTCAATCTCTAATGAATTTGATTAGAAATTCGAATCACCACCATGTGAAATGAGTTGCATCATATCATAGTTATAACATGTAAACAGTCTTATCAAATAGATGGCTTCCATGCACAAAAGAGCAACTATAAAATTCTACAACGTTGCATTAGAATGTTTATTACCAACATAGCTATATAAATTAAATGGTTGGTAGATGCCAATAAACTTCAATCCATAACAAACATCAAAACACTTATTCCATCATACATCTCAAGTTGATAAAATAAAATAAAATAAAATAAACATGAGAACTAATTAAATTACAACTTTATTCTTATTCTTATTATTATTATTATTATATAATGGTAAAAAAATTAATATATAAGCTAATTTATATACATTTAAAAAAACATGTAAAAATATTTTAACCATGAAGATCCACCCCACTTTATTGTGGAGATTCTTTAATCTATAAATAGGCATTCTTACAATACCATGAGCCAATATATGACTCATGAATACCACATACCCAAAAATCCATGACTTATTTAATAGTCACTCATTTATATGAAATTCTTTTTAATTAATAAATTTAATTAGAAAATTGAAAAATACATAATTATGGAAATAAATTTCAGCCTTTAATTTATATATATTACTAATAAATTTATATATATCTCCACATAATTACATTTGTATCTAATTTAATTGAGTTAGATTTGTATCTAATTTAATTTAGTTTGAATCCCCTGTTATATAATAAAATCAAATTTCATCCAACCAATCTTGAGTTATAAAATTCAGTTTAAAAAAACAATACAAATTGTATAAATTTATGTGTAAATAAGTTCAAATGCTTAATTTGGAATGAATATGTCGATTTTTTCAAATTATATGAAAAACTTTGAAACAAAGAAAAAGCACAAAATACCCAATAACAAGGATATTCATGTATTCTTGCTATGGCTTCTCTGGTCTTTTCCCTCTCATGAATTTTATTCCATCAAGCAGATCAACTCCTCATAAATATACACCAAGAGGACATGCAATTTCAATTTAAGTCGAAGAACAACAAGCAACGATTAAAAACAAGCACTCCATGAAAGGTGTATCCTCCATAACCGTAGTGCGAGAGGAGAGGGTGATTTCATTAAATTTGAAATTGATATTGGAGAGATATGCATTCCTCAAAACATGGAGCATACCTTAGTTTGGTGTATAAGGATGGCACCCATCTTTTCCATTATTATAGTTAAAGTCGTCCATATCGCCCATGCTAACACTTTTGTTGTAACTCCTGCCCACAAACTGCAAGTAGATAAGCTCACCATTGTTGGCATTTTTCACACCTTTCGTTGTCTATATTACCAATCTCACTGTCAAATAGCATTCCTTACTATTTTCCTTTTAGAATTCAATGGGTTAGTTCCCCTTATCATGTGACATTGTCCAGAAGTAGTCTACTGCTTTAGCAGGTAATGTTGAGATAAATTGCCTACGGTTCAATTTTCTCTTTCACCGCGAGATGATTGTAAATCTAAGAGGAGCCAAACACCCAAAAATTTATTGGAAAGGTTGTAATCACTGTGTGACATGACAAAATTTATTGCAAATATCGTAATGACTGCAACTGACTGGACAAACTTATTTATTGGTATATAGAATTCAGGAAATACCAGCTGGAAAGAATTTACCTTACTATAGATTTTCCTCAGCTATCAATATGTTTTGAAATTCCAACCCTGATTCCCCCGAGCAGGCTTCGAATTTCAAATTTTTTCTGCCTGTCAAATGAAAATTTGATGACATTTTCGTATTTTTCATGCCTTTCATTTTACGTTTTATTCAAATTTGTGAGTGTCAACTTTCTCTTATCATTTTCATTTTGACGTTTTTTTATGAAGAATTTATTTAACATGCACTTTTTAATAGAAGTTCATTTTTTTTTTGTAATCTTTCATAGCAGGATGAATATACCACTAGTGTTAAGTGCCAATTTTTGAAAATTTTCCCTCTTTATTTTCTTATCTAATTTGTCTATAATCTTGTATTGAAATCACAAGTTTGACGGGTTTACTCTTCACAATTGAAATGCCCTAGAAAATTTTTGGTGTGTTGAATCGACTTAAATAGTCAAAAACCAATTTAAACAACACAACTTAATATTTAACAAAAATGTCGAAATAATATTTATCTTTGTCTCATGTGAATTCACTTGTTTCGAGTATATTAAAATTATATATCAAAAATGTCTACCTCTCGAGCCAATAAACAAAGAGAGCATAAATAAAGTAATACACAGTAGGTTAGGTTAGGAGAAGCAGCTAGTACCTGGAGCAAAACCGATCTTTTCATTGTTTAGTTCGATAGAAATAGCGTAACCTTGTTGCTGAAGACTTCTTATGATGCTAAAATTGCTTCTTTACAGATAGGCAAATCGAAGCCATCCTAAAAGTTGTATGTTATAGATGGAGGTTTTAGCTTTGAAAGGTCTCTGGAATACTTGAAAGTTGAAACAAGTGTCTAAGGGGAATTTTGACTTCTGCACAAGAGGAGCTTGATGGAATTGACTCATAAAAGCTGCTTTTAAACCATTGTAGGTCTGTTTCACTAGTTGGCTGATAACGGTTCTAGTGTCCAACATCATCCCTCCTCCAGTTGAAGTGAACCGAAAAGCGTTGGAGGAGATATTGAGGATGGTGTCTCCCACAGTAATAACCTTATGTCCAACAAAATATCAAAGCGATGTAGCTTTACAATTCGACACCGAAGCAGTGAACTAGGAGTTAGAGGGAATGGACACATTCTGGCCGAGACTCAATTTTTCTTTAGCTTTGGGGTTCAAAGAAGTTGCGTAGTTAGTAAGAGTCGAAACTCAGTTTCTCTTTAGCTTTGGGGTTCAAAGAAGTTGCATAGTTAGTAACAGAAGCTTTTGCTTTTAGCCCAAGAAGGATATGAAAGGGAGCCTCTACCAAATGCCAATAGCCCAATAGAAGAATTCCCTTGGTATTTTGAGAAATCAGTTCTGAATCCAAATCCAAACTTTTCAACGGACTGAATATCCAGCGACAGTGTATCCTGACTCATCTCCACCATGACAATGCTCCCACCATTGGTTTAGGTTTGCAAGATGCACTTCTTTCCACTACAAGATATGTTGTCACCTTCCAGGTTTCTACAGCACAAGCTCAATCCAGTTTCTTGTAAGAGGAGAACCCATTGCTGTAATCGCACTTTATCCATGACATGTTCTGTGAGATATCAAAAACCACCAGGATGTTATACTTTGTAGGCTTATGCGATTTGTGTTCCCTGTTAAAACAATAACGAATCTCAATTGCCTTTTGTATGTGGATTTACTTGCAGTGCGCAATCTGGATACTAAACCATTCTCTTGATACCTGCTCTGAAACAACAAGCTCCTCGATTAATTCGAATTCTGGGAGAGTTTGGGATTGCAATGCACAAATAGTTCCATCACTAGTCCTGCTTCCACACACTCCTGCACAATGTTGGACTAACCCCACAATCATGCTTCCTACTTCGGATGGACCATGTTTGCTACTTTAAAGTTTAGATGATTTATGCTAGGTAAACGATGCGAATATCTTTTCCTCATTTGAATTTTCAAATTTTGAATTCACCAACTTCACTTAAATTCTATCATCCATGACAAAGGCAACTTACCTTGGAATTACGATACCATGACCGTGAGTTAACGAAATTGGGATAGACTCATTAGAAGGTCAAGTGACTGACCGGTAGTTATGAACATATGATGGCAAGATGACCATGTTTTAGGAATAACCATATGCATAGGTTGGTTGGATACTATTAGGATAGCCTGGTACTGATAGGGTATTGTCCTAAGGTGTATTAAATACTAGAGTGTTGGAAATATTGGTCGCCAATTTAGAGGCGCTGGTAGGTTAAGACAGGTATTATAGATTTTGATAGGTTCAATTTGAAACGGGCCGTCATTTTGACAAATTATCAGTGTCTAACACACATCAGATTTGATGGGAGAAAATTTTTGCTGGCAGTCAAATACGAACGCCAAATACGTCCTATGGGACGTCAAATTCTAGGCCTACCCCCAAGTCCCGACTGACTTGGAACGTACAACTGGCAGCTACCCCGAGTCCCGACTAACCTAGAACGTACAACTGGCAGCTATATTATCATTGCTAAATAAGACCTCAGTGAGTTTGACCAATAAAAATTTATAAGAAACAGATTTGAAAAAATTAAAAAGATAATTTAAAACTTTTTACTAATGTTTACATATTATAACATGGTTTAATTACTGTACAACTTAAAATTAATTGTAAAGTCAATGCGTTACACCCTGCGTGGGCAGATAATAATACATTACTAAAATCTTTTTTATTTATATATATTATATATATATATATATATATCACTTATTTTTAAAGTAATTAATGTTAATAAAAATATCAACATCAATCAATCAATATTAAGTTGCGTTAGACATTTGATTTTTTATAAAAATCTAAATGGTCTGTGATGTCGTGAGGAAATAAATAATACACCTTTATTGCTTTGACAAAGTAGAGATTGAATTTGAGAGGCACCTTACATTTTATCCTGAAACGTTCGTAAATTTATAAAAAGAGAGTAACGAATCTAGATGTTGGACAAGGGGATTGCCAATAAATTCAAAGAACATCGAGTTGAAGGATGTCGAGGCTAAGTTAGTTTATAAAAGCACAATGTCCTCGGACTTGGCCTGTCGTGCCTGTTAGGACACTGATTTTGCCCATCTTTTCCATGGATGTTGCAAAATCTGAGAAGAACGACGGGCCCTGTAATTCTTCGTCAACATATGCTTTTGCCTCATTGTTGGTTAGCAGCGCAACATCTAAATGAAAGAGGTCTCTATTCTTATTTACATTCACGTAATAATGTGTGTCAAATGTTCGAAAGCTATCGGGATCCATCTCTACAATCGCTTCACTGTCCCCAGGCTTGCATTTTATCTTCAATTGAGCAGCATAATATTTGTCTAGGTATGGATCAGTATCCCCCTTTCCTGTAAAATTGTAAAGCTTGCTGCTAAAGGAGCTGCAGTGGGACGTCCCGATAGTGTGGGCACCTGTGCGACATATTGTTATATATAAGTCAATGCCAATAATAACCAAATGAGAAGGGAATAAAGGTGAATATGGACCAAAGTATTGGATTAATTACCTGATAACACAACAAGGTCCTTAACATCAAGACCATTTCTAGCAAACAATGATGTGAGCTGCGAGAAATTCCCAAATGGTGGGGGAAGTTTAGTGAGAGCTTCGTTCGTGATAGACACGATTCCATCTCTGCGTCCCATTGGAACGTTCCAGAATGGTCCACCCAACTAATATTTTGAATTACAAATACAAACCATATTAGTGGCTGTCGAAGAAATATGATAATTGAAGAGGAAAGGAAATGTAAGGCATGCATTATGACTAAACAGGAGCGTTACCATATGGACAACATCCCGTGCAACGAGTGCAAGAATATCAGCGCATGACACCACTCCGGGGCACACCTTCTCCACTGCAGCTTTGGCTGCGTCGATGACTTGAAATCCTCTGAGAGTCACATTCGGAATCGCATCCTTTTCCACTTTCATTGAATTTGTTGAATTCAAGAGTACTGATCCATCACAACCCTAGTTCAGCCAGTTAAACATACCAATTTATTGATCCTAAAAATGAGGTAAATACTATTCTTGTTCAATACACCATTATTGGTAATTAAATATAACCTTAGAGATACTCACTCTGACGAAGCAGTCACGAAAGTGCATTATGAGAAGAGGAGCCGCCAGAGTTGGGGCTTTGGAGATGTATTGTCCAACTACATTGTCTACTGTGTTATAAACTGTGGGGAAAGTCTCGTCATAGAAGTTCAGCGCGAGTCCTCCACCTGCATCCGAAAATACACAGGAAAATAAAAGAAGACTAGCAAGTGCGGCAATCAGATTTCTAACTGTAGTTGTCTTCATGATATTCCCAAATGAAGAATTCTTTGCAAAATCGAATTCTATTATTCCCATGACAGAGGCTGGGGAGAAAAGCTATTTATATATTGAGTAGTTACGTGGAGTTGCGTGTTGATATAATCAATGCAGACAAAAAATGAGATAAGGAACTCTTACAATTGGAATTGGTGGATATGCCAAAGCCATCGTAGCTAGTATTCTTGTGAACCATTTCGCAAGCCATACTTCATTATTTATTTATAAATCTAATTGACATGTTCACAAGCGTAGCATTGTTTATATGGCGTTTTAACTTCATACACCCTCTCGATCATGGAGCTATCTTGTTGGGAATTTCTGATAATTCCAAACACAAAAATAAACAGAGAACAATGCTCTGTTTTACCATTTTAACACAGGGAAGCTAAATTTTCTTTCTAAAGAACAGAGTTTTCAACACACAAGAAAACATTATGTATTCATTAATAAAACAACCTGTTACAAAAAGATCTTCCTCTTAACAGAGGGATTCACCAAGAACTTCCAGTTCCATACAAAAATTACTCTGTCTCTTCTGGAAATTTTACACTACTGTGTGAAATTTCTTACATTTACTGCTATAAAAGAAAATCTTCTTGCTTCATTTACTCTGCTGCATATTTCATTTCAACACAAGAAAAAAACTTCTGTCTCCGCTGAGAAATCAACACACTGTTGTGTGAACATTACACATGTGCGCTGCTGCGTCTTGCTTATTCAACAACCAAACAAAAATTACATTTAACCTGTTGTAAGAAACTTTCTTACAAATTACATTCGCTGCTCTGTTCTTCCCTTTTTTTACTTCGCACTGTTGTGCGTTTCATTACACATACACAATGGACAACTAACTCAAAAAAACATGACCATATGTTTTACTTGTGCAATAAAACAAAATACAACTTATGTGAATAATACAAAACAATAAAATTAAATGGTTTTACCAACGTTCACTTGTGCCCATACTCCCGCTGATATAAAATAATAAAATTAAAAATTTCACCAACAATTTACGAACCACAGTAAATTGCATTAAATTAATTCACTAACAAATCGGTGGTCAAACGAAAAACTTCACGCAAGCTCCATGTGTTGGACTGTACGTAGCTTTGGCTTCAATCAACGGACATCCATCATCCTTTCATTCGGACGACTGACGCTCAGACAAACCAAATGAGATTTACATTCCGGGAAAAAAGTGTTTTTCAAAAAAGCTTATGGACACGTGTCAAAAGGTGTACAGTTTCGCTACCCTCCGGACGAAAACCACCTTTTAGCAAAAGTGGTGCTATAAGATTCAGCGGTTTTTCTAAATTAAATGCAACACAACAGTTGAAATTAATATTTCAACACTCCCCTTTAATTTCAACTACTGGGTTATCAGTCATACCCAAACATTTCCTCAAAAATTCAAAACCTTTCTAGCCCAATGGCTTGGTCAGAATGTCTGCAATCTGCTCCTGAGTCCTGAAATGTTTTAAGAAAATTTCTTCATTGTTCACCAATTCCCTGATGTAGTGAAACCTTGTGTCAATGTGTTTCCTTCTCTTATGAAACACGGAATTATTAGATAATGCAATAGCTGAGCTATTGTCACAAAAAATCACAGTTCCTTTTGTTTGCTCTTGGCATAGACTCCTTAACATCCTTCTCATCCAAACTGCTTGACATGTTGCTGCTATAGCTGCCACATAGTCTACCTCTGCTGTAGACAACGCTACAATAGGCTGTTTTTTAGAAGCCCATGAAATAGCTCCTAAACCCATTTGAAAAACATAACCGGATGTGCTTTTCCGATCATTTACACTTCCAGCCCAGTACTATCAGTGTATCCAATTAAATCTAAACATTCTGAAGCATTTTATAAAATGCCGAATCGTTTAGTACCTTTAACATACGTCATAATTCTTTTTGCTGCCTGCCAATGTGCTTCTTTTGGCCTCTCCGTGAATCTGAAAATCAAACTAACAGCATGCATTATGTCCGACCTAGTTGTAGTCAAATACATAAGGCTGCCAACTATGCTCTTGTACAAACTAGGATCAAAATCCTTGTTGTTGTCCTCTTTGCTGAGTTTTAATCCCATCACTGTGGGAGTGATTGCTGCCTTGCTGTCCTCCATATTAAATCTTTTCAACACTTCATTAACATATTTCGCTTGTGAGATAAAAATTCCATTTCCATTTTGTTCTGCTTCTATTCCTAAGAAGTATCTCAACAAACCCATGTCAGTCATTTCAAATTCTTCTTTCATGACTGTTTTGAAAATTTCAATAAGATAATTATCATTACCTGTGAAAATAACATCATCAACATTAACACAACAATCAGTATTTTACCATCCTTTTCTTTAATGTAGAGGGTGGGTTCTACCTCACACTTTTCAAATCCATTTTCCAGTAGATAGGAATTTATCTTACTGTACCACGCTCTTGGTGCTTGCTTCAGCCCATAAAGAGCTTTCTTCAATCTACACACTTTGTGTTCTTGGCCTTTCTTTTCATAGCCTAGAGGATGTTCAATGTAAATCTCTTCCATAACACTCCATTTAGGAATGTTGACTTCACGTCCATTTGGTAAACTTTCCACTTGTTTTGTGCTGCTATGGACAACACTGCTCTCACGTTTCCATTCTAGCAACCAGTGCAAAAGTTTCCTCATAGTCTCTCCCATATTGCTGCTTATATCCTTTGACAACAAGTCTTGCCTTGTGCCTTTCTATTTTGTCTTCAGCATTACTCTTGGTCTTGTAAACCTATTTGACTCCAATGACTTCTTTTCCTTTTGGTAGTTCAACCAAATCCCATGTCTTGTTTCTATCCATTTCCTATCCTTAATCGCATCTTCAAAATGAATAGGGTCATCAACATGACAATATGAAGCAAACAAAGAATTCATACCTTCATCATAAATGTCACTTAAATTTCTGAACTTCTTACCTCTTTCATTTGGTGTACAAGTGCTTGAAGATGCACTTGAATTTCCTCCTTGTGATGTGCTTGAAGAAGCACTTTCATTTCTCCTCAAGGGTGTCTCTTGCTGTTCTTGTGTTGGCGATGTTGTTTGGAGTTGTATTTCAGCCATCTCCTCATCATCTTCATCATGTGACAAAGAGTTTTTAACATTCATTTTTTTCTCTATGCTTCCATCCCAAGCTTCCTCCTCAATGAACTGAACATCTCTGCTCACAAAAAACTTCTTGGTGGATGGGTTATACAACTTGTAAGCTTTGGATTCATCACTGTATCCAATGAAAATACATTTCTCCCCTTTGCTGTCCAACTTCTTCCTTAGCTGATTTGGAACGTGTGCATAAGCCACAGATCCAAAAACTTTCATGTGGGTGACTCCTTGCTTTCTTCCACTCCATGCTTCTTCTGGCACTCTGTTCATGACTGCTTTTGTTGGGCATCTATTCAAAATATACGCTGCACAGTGTACAACTTCAGCCCAATAATCATTTGGCAAATGCTTTGCCTTTAGCATACTCGCCACCATATCCATGATTTTCCTATTCTTCCTTTCAGCTACTCCATTTTGCTGCAGAGTGTACCTAGTGGTAAACTGTTTATGAATCCCATTTTCTCTACAAAAACATAGAAATTCTTTGGAGATATACTCACCTCCTCTATCAGTTCTTAGAACTTTGATATGCAGCCCACTTTGGTTTTCTACAAGTGCTTTGAAATTTCGAAATTTTTTAAACACTTCACTTTTGTTCTTCAGAAAATAAACCCAAGTTTTTCTAGTAAAATCATCAATGAATGTTAGCATATAGATGCTGCCTGCAAGTGATGGAGTTTGCATCGGTCCACATAAGTCTGAGTGGACAATCTCTAAGGGTGCTTTTGCCCTTATGCTTTTTCCTGATGGAAAACTTTCTCTGTGTTGTTTCCCCAAGATATAACCTTCACAAAGGTTGTCTGGTTTCTCTATCAATGGTAGTCTTCTTACCATTCCTTTTCTACTCAACAGGTTAAGACCTCCAAAGTTAAGATGTCCAAATCTCAAGTGCCACAACCAATTTTCATTCTTTGGTTCGCTTTAGAAAGCCTCTTGTGTCATTGCTGCAATTTCAACTCCATCTTTCAAATCTACTTTTATCTTGAGAGGGAACATCCTGTTCCTTGTCATATTCACTTTAGCAATAGATCGTTTGCTGGGTGCTCTATCCATGATGGTGCATACATCATTCTCAAAGAAAACACTGTACCTCTTTTAAACAAGCTGTCCAATACTCAAGAGGTTACATTTCATTCCAGGAACATAATAGACACCTGTTATGGTTTTCTTTTCACTTTTCTTTGTTAAGATATTTACCTCTCCTTTTCCCATAACAGACACTTTACTATCAGTCCCAAGTGTGACTTGTGACTTCACACTCTGATCTAACTTGGAAAACAGGGCTATGTTTCCTGTCATATGGTTACTGCAACCGGAGTCTAAAAACCATATATCATCACTCTTTGTTTCAGCTATATTACAGGCTAACAACAAGTTATCTTGGCTGATATTTTCTCTAGTGATATTTGCACTAGTTCTATTACTCATATCATGCTGCTTCTTCCTACATTCATTTGCATAATGCCCATAATTTTTACAATAATAACATTGGACATTGGATTTTTCATACCTTTGTCCTTGAGCATGATGTTGTCCACTTTGTTGGCTACTGCCTTGGCCTTGGTTCTGATTTGGATTGCTGCCTCTTTCTTGAGAGTTTGCTGGACTGTTTCTTCCACCTCTGTTTTGGCTTCTGCCTCTTCCTCTCTTGTTTCCTATGCCTTGACCTCTTCCTCTTCCAAAGGACATCTGGGTCTTAAAGACATGTTCTAGAGATGAGCTTTCATTTCTACTCAATCTTTGCTCATGTGTTATCAGTGATGCATGTAGTTCATCAACTGAGAAGTTTGTGAAATCCTTTGTCTCTTCTATGGTAGTGACAATCACATCGAACTTTGAGGATAGGACCCTCAATAGTTTCTCCACAATCCTCCTTTCTTCAAGAATCTCTCCATGAGACCTTATCTGTGTGACCAGACCAATCACTTGTGTGAAGAATGAGTCAATATTATCTGACTCCTTCATGCATAGATTCTCAAAATCTCTTCTCAGCAACTGTAGTTTTGTTGTCTTCACTTTCTCCATGCCTTGATAGGTTGTCTTGAGAGTTTGTCATGCTTCTTTGTATGTCTTGGTTGTTGCTATCGTTGGAAACACACTCTCATGCACTGCTTGATATAAGAAGAAGAGGGCTTTAGAATCCTTCTTCTTATAGCTTTTCAACTGTTCTTTCTCTGTTTGAGTTAAATTATTAAACTCATTTTCATCTGCTAGTTCTTCAAAGCCATCCTCAACAAATTCCCATAAGTTTTGTGAGGCAAACAGAGCTCTGATGGTTATTGCCCAATAGTCATAGTTTTTCCCATTAAATAGTGGGAGTTGAGTATTACAAATACCCATGCTAATGCTAGTGCTGGAGCCAGCGATTCTTGCACTCTTAACTATGCTTCAAATACCTGACTGTGAATTTAAAAATCACTGAGTGTCTTCAATCAACAACACAAAAAAAAACTTGAGGAATACCTTGGATTTTTTGACTGAGTCTTCACTCTGCTGGAGAAGCTGTTGCAACAAGAAATTCTTCCTTCAGCTTCTTTGACACCTTCAAAGAGCCTGGACAAGCTCCCATACCATGTTGGGAATTTCTGATAATTCCAAACACAAAACTAAACAGAGAACAATGCTCTGTTTTACCATAGAATCTTAACACAGGGAAGCTAAATTTTCTTTCTGAAAAACAGAGTTTTCAACACACATGAAAACACTATGTATTCATTAATAAAACAACATGTTACAAAAACATCTTCCTCTTAACAGAGGGATTCACCAAGAACTTCCAGTTCCATACAAAAATTACTCTGTCTCTTCTAGAAATTTTACACTATTGTGTGTAAAATTTCTTACATTTACTGCTCTAAAAGAAAATCTTATTGTTTCATTTACTCTACTGCATATTTCATTTCAACCAGAAAAAAAACTTCTGTCTCTCCTGAGAAATCAACACACTGTTGTGTGAACATTACACATGCGCCCTGCTGCGTCTTACTTGTGTATTCAACAACCAAACAAAAATTACATTTAACCTGCTGTAAGAAACTTTCTTACAAATTATATTCGATGCTCTGTTCTTCCCTTTTTTTACTTCCCACTGCTGTGCGTTTCATTACACATACACAATGGACAACTAACTCAAAAAAACATGACCATATGTTTTACTTGTGCAGTAAAAAAATACAACTTACCTGAATAATACAAAACAATAAAATTAAATGGTTTTACCAACGTTTACTTGTGCCCATACTCCTGCTGATATAAAATAATAAAATTAAAAATTTCACAAACAATTTACAAACCATAGTAAATTGCATTAAATTAATTCACTGACAAACCGGTGGTCAAACAAAAAACTTCACCCAAGCTCCATGCGCTTGACTTACGCAGCGTTGGCTTCAATCAACGGACATCCACCATCCTCAGCTTTGGCTTCAATCAACGGATATCCACCATCCTTTCAATCGTACAACTGACGCTCAAACAAACCAAACGAGATTTACGTTCCAAGAAAAAAGTCATTTTCAAAAAAGCTTGTGGACACGCATTGAAAGGTGTACAATATCGCTGCCCTCCGGAAGAAAACCACCTTTCAACAAAAGTGGTGCAATAAGATTCAGCGGTTTTTCTGAATTAAATGCAGCACAGCAGTTGAAATTAATATTTCAACATATCTTCTCCTTTTCTGTTTCGTTAGCACATTGACACCGGCTGCGTCTTCCCTCCACGACTCAAATAAATTTCCCTAATTCGTAAAGTAACATAACATTTACAAGCGATAGCACATTGACACCGGCTGCGTCTTCCCTCCACGACTCAAATAAATTTCCCTAATTCGTAAAGTAACATAACATTTACAAGCGATAAACCATTTATGCGCACATTGTTGGATCATATTGTTTGGATTTGTCAATCAAAGGGTATCTTGACCCTTCCATCACATTTATGTTTATATTATCATAATATACGTTTATGTTTATATTTATACTTATCATAAATAAGTATTTAGTTAAAGTAATTAGGGTAAAGGCGTTATTATAGCACCAATACTATATTAAATGATAAGTTAAATATATTAAGAATTTAGCAAGAAAAAAACTCTATAGAAAAACTTACTCCTTGGATCTTATCACAAAAAAATACCATAAAATTTACCCATCTAATTATACTAACCACTCAATACTCTCACAACTAAATTATCATTATTAATAATAATATGATAATCGAAGCATATTCCAGGGCATGTAACAGTACGATTATCGGAGCATTTTCTAGGGCATCCACGGACATTGGAGTAGGCAATGAGACAGCGGACGCGCAGCCTTGAGAGTCGACCGTCCCTAATGATTTTAAGGAAACGTTAACGACGCATGTTTCGTCTTCCCCACGCAGAAAACATGTAAACATGGACGTCCAGGTTGAAGTCATCAAACTGTAAAATCACCAAGATCGGCGTATACCTGAGATACTGGAATAAGTGTTAACTAAAGTACAGTACTACTAGATAATGTAAACTATAAAGTCACAAATCGAAGTTGTTGAAAATGTCACAAATTGATAACTCTATTCAACTGTATCCACAGTTAGAGGACTCGCTCTCACCTAAACTAAGTTCAACGCGTTCAAGCCTAAACTAATTAAAAATTTTATAATTTTAATTAATTAGTTATAGCTTTATATTTTTTGTTAGTTATGTT